>JASVER010000139.1:2080952-2178757 GCA_030449065.1 Oceanodroma leucorhoa
AAAAGAAAAGAAAAGAAAAGAAAAGAAAAGAAAAGAAAAGAAAAGAAAAGAAAAGAAAAGAAAAGAAAAGAAAAGAAAAGAAAAGAAAAGAAAAGGAAGACAACATGCAGTGTAGTTGTCATTTTTTATCTCAGACATAGGATTTCATGCCAACATGCAAAGCACAGCAGATCCTCATTTGTGTGGCTTCTGGCTGCTTTCTGCTTTTTCAGAGAGGATAAAATTCTAAGGAAATCATCTGACCTTAAATGTGTTGTTGTGGTCTGCTAATCTCAACCCTGTGTTTTCAGTAAAACTCACAGGTRTTGAAAGCAAAGCCCCTGTAGAACTGACAGTCTCTCTCAATTTACTTAACTTTCTGTAGTCATCCAGGAGTTTATGCTCCAACAAGAGTATTTTTAAGGTAAGAAATCTTACTTTCTAGTTCACTGAACACATGGAGAGCCTTTTGTTGACATTATCTGCACTGTATCTTCAGGGAAGACAGCGAGTTTATAAGTGAAGAGGTTTGTGAAATTCATGTCCAAAAGTCAGGGAAGCAAACAAGCAGAGAGATAAAACATTCCTGACAGGACTAAGTCCAATATTACAAAATGGAGAGGAAAAAAAATTCAGAGGGAATGAATGCATCAGGGAATTTAAAACTAGAATTAAATCAGTTAGTTTCTCCAATACTTGCATATTCTTTATGGAGAGTTCAATTATGGTAAGATTATTAATTTGTTAAGTGATTAATATAAGATTATATTAGAACAGACAGATTTCTCATTACAAATATGTTGTTTTATCTCATCTCTGCCAACTATAGTGTCAAATCTTGGAATGATTAAATTCTATTCTTCCTGGAGGAAAGGGAAACTTTCTATTCTTCTAGACAAACACGTAATATTTGTTTGGAGGCACACTTGGATATTTTGACTATAATTTGGACACTGGAAATTAATTTTCAGTTGCTGAAAGATGCCACATATGTGTGGGAAAAGTTCTTTAGCTCTTTCTGTCTGTCTATTTTCTCTGCAAATTGAAGATACAACTTCTCTGGTTCATCATGTTTGTTCTTTAATTATGCAATAATCTCTTTGGGGGAGGTTTGACAAGATGACACATGGTTTAGAAAAAAAAGGGTGAATTCAGGTTAGACTTAGTTAACATACAAAGATAAAATCAAAGAAAATCTGAGTGATTTTCCTTTTTTTTTTTTTTTTGGAAGCAGAATAACATTAGTAATGGAATTTTAATTGATTTTTGTTTTAGTCTAATCAGGCCTCAAGAATCTTATGGTAAACTATGATATGATAAGTTCAGTCCTGAACTTACACTAGGAAAATTTTTWGCCAACCAAACTTCAGCCTAGCTCCTTTGAGGAACGATGGTCCACTGATTGATTGCCTCCTGACTGAAATCCGTGGCTAAGCTTTCCAAGAAAAATCCATGAGTTTCAACTCCGCAAGTTGTCATACTGTCATCCAAATGTCAGGATTTGCCTTTGTCAGGAAATGCCTGCTCCCTTGATGTCTCGAGACCTGGCATATACTGGGGAAGAAAAAGGTAAAGGCAGTATTATAAACTGAAAGTACGAAAGACGTGAAATAATGTCTGGGTGATGCCAAAGCTTTGTCTTTAAGGGGCATATGTTTTCCTGAGTTTTGTTTGGGATTTGGGAGCCACAGTTTTTAGTATAGGAAGGCTTAAGTAACTTTAGTAATTCTTCTAAGGAAACATCTGCATCCTACAATGTGCTGCTATGCAAAAGTACTTGGGAAGATTTGGGTAAAAGAGAAGCAGCATAGCATTTTCTCTGGTGCAGCAGAGCTCACTCACCTTTGTATCCCTGCATCACACCACTCTTCTCTGAAGAAATACCCCAGTGATTTAAGAATACAAACATCATTCAGGGTCAATGGGGTTCAGTTAGTAAGGTTTGGTTGAGTCAAAGGAGAAAATCAGAGACAGAGGAGCATCCATAAGATACCATGAYCAATCTTAACCTAAATCCTGGAGGCAGAGAGGAAAATCTCTGTCTGGTTCTGTCCATTTCTCGCCTGTCCATGGCCCGTACTGGTGTAGATTCACATCTTCATAGCCTGATTTAGTTCCTATTTGAACAATGCTCTCCCTGAAGGCATCAATACTTTTTTCCTTGTTTAAAGTGAAAAATTTAGCCCAGGCTGTTATAATTAAGGAGAAGATTTTGCAGTGTAATATTTCCCAAGGATGTTTGTCCTTTTCTGAGATCAGAGGTTGTTTTGCTAGAATTTCTTTTCCTCACAAATTGACCTAGTCTATTTTGGCTTTTAGTTGTTGGGGGCTTTTTTACAAGAGGGCTTCTGATGTTAATTTTACATCACATCCATTTGCAGAATTACTCCAATTTCCATGCACTTTAATGTCTTAAATACTGGCCAAATTCCTCACTGATCTATGTATTTAAGCTGACTGCATAAAAAAAGGGAAAGAATAAATGTAATAACTATTGAGTGGAGTATTTTCAGCCTTTAATCTGGCATTGATTTAAGCCTCACAACGAAAATATAAGTGAAGAAACACAAATGAATTTGCTTACATAAAATTCTCTTCTTATTAAAAGTTATAAGCAAGGTCCAGGAGAAACATTTATGCCATTCCTCTTTGATTATTTCTTGCCTGAGTAGGCAGGATGTATTGTAAGTGACTGCCAGAACCTTAGCAGCTGGCAGTGAGAGATGGCAGAAAATGGGTGGGCGTGTTATGAGGTATAGGTCCACATGTCCCATCTCAGGTCTGAGACTCGCCTGGCACCATGCAGAGTGTGGCAAAGGGATGGCCGGTGCTTGGCTTATTCTCCAACATGGCGTTATGACTTCCACCAGTACTGGAGAAGGAAGCAACAGTCCGCTTTCTTGTCCCATACACCAGTTTGACCTTTCCCACTCTGCTGATTTCACCTATTTCATCATRAGCACTTCAGTGACTGTCATTTAGTAAAGCACTGACAGTATTTGTACAGTGCCTGCTATTCCAGACCCCTTTTTCCTGTCCTATAAGTACTACCATAAGCATGATTAACAATATTTATTATAAGTGCACATTATATTATGCATTTTATGAGGCTTCTACAAATCCATGGTCTTTAAAACATGCATTTCAACTAAAATTCCACCTAAGCCAAAACAACATGAGAATTATTACACTGCAACACCAMCAACAACAAAAAAAGATTTTATTTTTCAATAACACTTTATTTTCTGCAGATGGAGTCACAAGGGATCTTTTTATTTGGCTACAACTGCTTTCACTATAATTTTCCACTCATGTGTCTTCCCAGGGATCATATTCGGACTGTATGTGCAAGCATTGCACTCCTTGCTAGTGGTATGCAGCCACTTCTGGGGTGGAAACCAGAAGCTTTTAATTYGCATACCATTCCATATTGGAATTAACCACTGGAAACTATAGGTSAAAACCATGTGGCGGTATGTTATCTTCTTTTTCTATGTAATCTATTTTTAGAGACCAACATCCAATTGCTAAGTCAGCTACAAAAATATTTATTTTTATAATAACATTCAGGAGTTTTTAGATAAGGAAATTAAGCTGATGGGATGCATGTAAAACTCMGTAAGCTCTTTGATATATTATCACATGGAAAGTGACTAATTAATTTGAAAAAGCTAGAGATTACAGCAGACACTTAAAAGTGGGTAAGATACTGATTTAAGGGGAGATGTTGAGATATGATCAGTAGCTGCTGGATTTGAATTGGCAGTACAAACTGGGACTAATCTTATTTAGTATTTTCATAATATGTTATTTTACCTTATTGCACAGTCAGAAGGTATTGGGAGTTCAGTGGAAGAAAAGGATRTCACTGAGGAAGAATAGTTTTACCCACGTTAGTGAAGCAGCAAATACATTTCCTAACAGAAAGTACCAGGTTATACACTTGGAGACTAGTAATTTCCACTGTAAAACGATATCTCATCAGCTGAAAGTGAGAAAGAAAAACGCTTGTGCATMCGAGGGTGAGTATAAATTATTGATGTGCAAGGTCATGAAAAGATGCATGTGGCCATAGGATGTGGTAGGCAAGATATTTCTGGTGCTAAGGAGAGACTACTGCCCTTSTATCAGATACTGTGGAGACCTCAGAGTATTGTATGTCTTTCTGCACAGCAAAGGTGAGCTCAGGCAAGAGCAGAGCTTAACAGAGCTGGGGAGAGGGGAGATGTTACCCGAAGGCAGGCATTTATACCTGCTGCCGTGTGCGGCTTAGCACCAAAACGTGCTAGCTGGCTTCTTATGGGTCAGCTCAGATAATGGAAATACTGGCAGTGCACAGATAAAGTTCCAGCACGGAAATTCACCTCTTTGCTTTCCAGAGTAAAATGCCAAAAACAGAGCTCCTGTGCCTGGCACTCAGCAAAGCCACTAATAGCTAAGATTTTCTCTATATGGCATGGTAGCATAGGAAAATAAAAGCTGAGAGGAACTGTTTATCCGTAAGATCAATAATATTGTAAGAACAAACAGTTATAACATGCTCATGAATAGATTCATGCTAAGCTTGGATTAGGACTGTCCAGGGGAAACCATATGACTAGGGTTCAGATGGAGCCCGATCAGCTGGCAAGCAGGGATTAGGATGTGGTTGCTGGCAATAGCAGGGGACAGGGTACCAATGCAGATGTCCCCTTCAGTATGTGCTCCTAAATAAATCATAATAACAAACACACTTCAAGAACAGTATCTCAGTCTCCCCTCTCCAGTTCTTAATTCTGCTGGACTCTAGGCTGCTCCTGTGACAGTGTTCCCCATATAGTTTTAGTGGTACCTGGGACCTGTTGTGGAATTATTTCTTATCACTTTCATTCCTTTATGCATTTGAAGTAACAGTGTCTGATTATGTTAAGTACAGTAAAATAGCCAACAAGTATCATTACACTACACAGTTCCTTTCAAAAAGAGGCAACTGTACCAAAAAAAATCAGGGAGGTACCTTCTTCCCAATATTGTAGTTTGAAATGTTCACAGCTACTGAGAATGGTGAATCCGTTCTGCCACCAGCTGTTCTCAAACCAGCCTAGAGAAAAACGTTGCTCATATACAATGAGCTTTGGACTATGTTTGGTTTGTTTCTTTGTGTGATGCAAACACAGTTCTTTTTGTAAAAGAATCTGACACCTTTCTCTTCTTTGCATAATTTGTTACTTTTAAAATCATCTTACTTTCACGGCTGTCATATCTGGGTGTTTCTTGTTTAGGATAGTTATCTCTGTGTGTTTTCCCAAGCTCCCAACCTGTGTACTTTCATTTGTTGGGATTTCAGTGCATTTTACCTGTGCATTAGATTTCATGGGTAATACTTAGAAGAAGGCCATTTATTTTATTTAATGATGCAATTACAAAGGTATCTTGTTTATTACATTAGTGCTCGCATCCACGCCAGACTTGTCTTCAGGAGAATTAGTATCATTTGTCTCATTCGGGACCTGTAACTTTATGCCTCAATTATTCTGTACTATTGCATGAGTATCATTGCCCGGATCTCTATTAGATAGGGACACCAGGTGACTTAAGGAAATTTAATACCCTGGCATTTTCAGCCGCAGAGCACTTGGTCCTATTATTAATCAAGGCTCCAGAGCCTTATTCGTCTCCTGATTAAAGATTTCAGCAGAAGGGAATCATGCAAGCTTTAAGTACAGCATTTTTAATTAGGGACTAATTCAGGATATCACTATGCATTACTTCTTTAGTAGGTGTAATTAAAGAGCTGATCTGTAACGAGCCCACTTGGAAAAATGCTTGTCTTTAAATCCTAGCAGCCTGCTCTTAGAAAACAGACCAAAAGCAATAGGGCATAAAATCTATCCCTCAGAAATCTGGATGGGAAATGTCTTGTGGTCATTGTTGCCACCTGAAGTCTGAACATCTTTAAGGAAGGTAAGTTCAGTCACACCACATAGTATACAAAGGCACACTCACAGAGTCTTCATGCAAGCTAGAAGTATGTGGAGAGTCACTTCAGTTTAAGAAACAGTTTATGAATTATCTATAAGAAGCAGTGGGATTTGCTGGAGCTAACCTTAACCACCTAAATACGATATATCTAGTTTAAACTCAATCATCTAGGCTCCTAGTGGGGAGAGAAAGACTCCTCCAATTAGGGATTCATCCCATCCTGCGAAAAGTGTTTGAGACTGGTTATCAATTCAGACTGTGATATACTACACACGGCAACTAGGCTACCCTAAGACATTTGATGAGGCAAAGAAAGAAGGGTCTACATAACCCAAAAGATTAAGTGACTGAATGCTTTAGAAACTCAGTAAAGAAACTTGTTCCATTTGCAACCAGAGGCCCCTCTGGCTTGCAGGTATTAGTAATTTCTGCAGTGGCTACTACAGCTTTCTTTGGGCTGATGCTTCCCTCAGCTTTCCCTCCTCTCATCACAGGTTTCTTCCCCTGAAAAAGAAAACCTCTCCAAAACTGAACTAATAAAGCTTCTTTGGGCTGATGCTTCCCTCAGCTTTCCCTCCTCTCATCACAGGCTTCTTCCACTGAAAAAAAAAACCTCTTCRAAGCTGAACTAATAAAGCTTCCGTGGTGGTATGAACATCACCATGGAACACAACTGCAAATGAAGGGTGTATGATACAGAACTGGGATGGAAAGTTTCTCCAAAATGGTATGGATTTTAGTTAAGATAATGTAGTTAAATATTACAAGCCCATTATTATGGGAAGCATGGGCACCAAAATCAAAATAATGTTAATTTGCTAATTTGCCTACTGTTCCTCGCCACAGATTCATTTTCCATAATCTGCTTGGAGCTGACTGGTATGACCTTGAGTTTTAGGAATCATCACAGGAGTTTTAAGTCCTASCCAATGCATAGTTCAAGTGTTCTCTGTTGCTAGAGGGAATACTAGTTTAATATAGTCTTGCAGTCAGGTTAGAGGAGCTGAAAAAGCTACCACAACTCAGCTTCCAATTAACACTTTTCAGATGAGATGCTATAAATGAACATGTCAGTGTTCCCGGTTCGTTCCACCATGAAGAGTAACAGGGACAGCATCTTAGCTGAGGAGGCACTAAGTAGGACCCAAGGAACAATAAACTCCCTGATTTCTACAAAAAGAAGATATCTAACCACAAATACAGCTGTTGCTTATGGACGCTCACAGCTGAGACATCTGAAGGCACTGGTTCACAGAGAGTTGGTGGAGAATGCCAGACTAGCTCTGCTGGATATACTCTGGATGTAAATACACATCATGTAAACACTGTAACTAAACTGGGGAAAGCTTACCTGGGAATTAGCTACCACTGTCATTATTTACAGTGAGTCATTGGAAGTCAAATGAATACACACATAAGTTTCAAAGAAAGGTATATGGTAACTTACAGAAAAGCTCAGGCTGTGGTTCTGAAATTCGTATTTTGAACTATTAATACCAAACTTAAAAAGATACGTCAATGCAATATGGTGTACTGCTTGTCTAAAGACATTCACCTGGTTAAAATGTGTTCCAAAATTGTCTGGAGTAACTTTGCCATGACTAACTGTATGTCAGCCAGGGGTTATCTCCCTGTCATTTTAAGTTTCTATTAAATCCGATACCACATGAGGATAGCAGGAACCCTGCTTCATTGAATAATTCAACAGAAACATGACGGCACATTCAAACTTGATTACTGGCTAGTGATCCAGTAGTTCAGATGCAGTCTTGAGGACTGTGGGATCATAGTCTGATCTTTCCTTCCTCATCAATGGGAAAAGGGGGCTGTACTGGAAGGCTAAAGAGCACATTGAATGTTACTGCAGTATGGGTGGAAGGGAGAGCAGTCACAGACACAAACCAACTTCATTATACCAAACACTCGCACTCTGCTGGCAGTTGCTGAGGCTCAGATCCTAAATTTCTTTGGGACAATTGTCCCTGCAGGTGTGGAAAATAATAATTTAATTTATTACTTTTTTTTCAATTTAAAAAGGTAAATAATTAAAATGAACTAAATACTTCTAACAAAATCCAACTGCACATTAAGGTAAAAGGAAAAACATTATTTACCTCACGAGGAAAAGTGCCTTCAGAGGCAATCATTCCTTTTCAATTAACCAAAATGACTTTAGGGAATCAGGATGACAGCTGCAGGAAATAAAACGAGGGTGAGAACGTGCTGAGAGACTACAGTAGTAGATCAAGAACTATCTCAAATTTGGTTGGTTTGTGTAGGGTTTCTGCRTAGAGGTTTACTATGTATAGGTTTGAAGACTTGACTTTCTTCGTATAATTTTAATATTGCTGGAGCACTACAGGGACAGGCATGTAATGATACATCCCTAACACCRCTTTCCCAGTGTTCAGTGCTCGCTAGCTCAGACACTTCTTAACCAAAGATATTATCCATGTGCTTAATACTCTTTGATGGATATATACATTTATATTTTTCTTCCATTATTTTTCTACTCACATTTTGCATGCACGTAGACATTTAGCATCCACTCTCTCCTGTGGTAATGGTTTCCACAGTCCAAATTCATGGACAGAAAAAAAAAGTCCTTCCTTGTATTTTAGACTTACGATGTGATACTTTCTTGTGATGGTCTGTCATTTTTGTATCAATGATACCAGTGGGGGAAAAAACACTCAAAACCCCAACAAAAAACAACAACAACAACAACAACAACAACAACAACCCCCCCCCCCAGTTTTTCAAAAATGAACATAGAAGGGAGCTGGTCCACACACAAATTTGGAGGTGTAAACAGTATTGGGGTAAATCAGCCTGCACCCCTCCTTGTGAAGCTGAGGCACCAGAAGAAGAATAACAAAGGGCTGCATATGATGGAGTTTCTRTCTGTGGACCATTGATAAGGATGTTCCCTTAAGACGTAGGGTTTCCTGCCCCTGCTCAAAGATCCGTGTCTGAATTTTGCACTGTGTACTCATTGGATAACATGGCCCAGCCCATTATCCCTGTGCTGTTGCATAAATGGAAGCTAGACCCTAGGTGCTACTAATGTTTGCTCATGATATAAAGGCAGGAGGTAATATCAGAGCAGAAGGGGAGGGAAAAAGAAATAAGTGATCCTGAGGACAACAAAGACATGAGGTGTAATATTCAATGTCATGCATTTGGGGATTAATATTAAAGAAAATGATCCTACTATCGTATAATTTAGCCCATRTTATCAGAGACTGCAAGAGGGATATGAGCCAAGGATTAGGATGCTGAAGAGCTGAATTCCAATCTTGTCTCTGCAAATGGCTTGATGTATGCCCTTAGGTAAATGCTCTACCTTCTCTCTTACAGCTTCTCTTTCTGTATTAACAGGATAATAATATTTAGATGAGCTTTGCAAGGACTAATTAGTTAATGACTATATGTCGCTTGAATATGTAAAGTGCAATGCAAGTGCTAGGGATTATTATCATCTTCAAAATAATGAAGAATGTTTATTAGTTAGTTATTGTGATTATTTCTTTTAAACCTCTTTATTGCTAAGTGTGTAAGAGGCTGTCATCCATGAAGTGACTTTTACAAAGGGATTTAAAAGGGAGGGGAATGAAGGAATGGTTAGGAGGCACAGATACAGTTTTAACAGGGAGTTTTAACACTGTATGCATGTCAGTTCCCACCTTAATATGGCAGCTGGTAGTCCAGACTGGAGAACAGCGAACAGCAGCACTTGTAGCCTCCAGTTGGTGTTTTGCCCCTTGCGCTGACTGCTTGTTGGGTACAACTACTCCTTAACTGTSCAGTGCTCTTCATACTGCTCCTCTGCAATCAGTTAAGGTTCCCTCTGGGCCACTGTGATAAGAGGACAGAGATGACAAAGATCAACACGTTGGTGGATCTAGACTATGAAGTCCATGTATGTCTGGGAGCTGGGTAGGAATGCACATCAGGATGTTTTACTGACAGAATCACAGAATAATTGTGGTTGTGGCATCTCTGAAAATCGCATAGTCCAACCCTCTGCTCAAAGTAGGGACAGCTAAAGCAAGTTGCTCAGGGTTATGTCCATTTGGGGTTTGSATATCTCCAAGRATGGAGACTCCACAACCTCTCTGGGCAACCTGTTCCCCTGTCTGAGCACCTTCACAAAACAACAACAACAAAGTTAATTCTTGTGTTTAAATAAAATTTCCTGTATTTCAATTTGTGCCCATTGTCTCCTGTTCTGTCACTGGATACCACTGAGAAAAGGCTGGCTCCATCTTCTTTACTTCCTCCCATCAGGTATTTATGCACATAAGTATGATACCCCTGAGCTTTCCCTTCTCCTGTCTGAACAGCCCCAGCTCTCTCAGCCTCTCCTTGTATGAGATAGTCCACTCCCTTAATGAACTTAGTAGCCTTATGCTGGACCTGTTCCAGTAAGTCCATGCCCATCTTGTCCTGGGGAGCCCAGTACTGGGCACAGCACTCCAGATGTGTCTCACCAGGGCTGAGTAYAGGGGAAGGACGGATCACCTCCCTTGACCTTCTGTCAGTGCTTACGAGCTTATTGTAGCCCAGGAGGTTGTTGGTCATCTTTGCTGCAAATGAACGTTGCTGGCTCATGTGCAATTAGGTGTCYACCTGGGACCCCAAAGTCCTTCTCTGCAAAGCTGCTTTGCAGTCAGTCAGCCYCCAGCCCATACTGGKGTATGGGCTTATTCCTCCCRAGGTGAAGGACTATAGACCAGGGACACATAAATCCTGAACTGTAAATAAAAGAGTGTCTTCATTTTGAAGATTATTTAGCTCTTAATTTAGGTTTGGTAGGTAAAATGCACAGTGATGATTGGTTACCAGGAGAATGACATAAGATCATATGATAATTCAGGCTGGAAAGGACCTCAGCAGGTCTGTAGTTCAATCTCCTGCTCAAAGCCTGCTGCTTCCACCTCCTGAGTATTGCCTTTTTGCTGTGGAGCTCTGTTATGAGTTTTCTGCATAGCCAATCTTGTCTCCTGACAYGTCTATTTGTTTTGCTGAGAATTGGGATGCACCATTCCCACAATTCTTGTGCTTGGAGGATGCTGTCCTTAAAACACTGCTAGCTTTTCTGAACTCCTTTGCCCTTCAGAGCTGCCTGGCATGGGATCCCACTGACTGGTTCCCTTAGCAAGTCAAATCATGTTCTCTTAAAGTCCAGGGTCTGCACTGGACTCCTCTTCTTCTTTATCCCCTCATGAACTTGAACTACACTAGTTAATGCTCACTCCAGCCAAGACTACTATTGATTATCACCTGTCTGCTTCACCCAGCTRTGTCCACCTGCACCACACCTAGAGCTAAGATTGTGCTAAAATTTGCCCATCAAACTGGCTGGACACTGGACACTTTGAATCTGAAAACCTGCTTCCAGGATGTTTAGGCAAAGCTCATTTATGGCAGTTGTCTTTGCTGGGCCCCTTAGCTGGAGGACTGCACTTAGCTGGAGGACAGTATGACTCACGGAGTGAGCTGACACAGCACCGCATTGAGCAGGTTTATTGTCGCCAGCCCAGGATCTCTGCAGCACTTTCCACGACACGGTGTAGACGTGTTCTACTTTTTCTCTAACATCCTAATCCTTCTAGAGCACTTTGCTGTCAAAGCCCCTAAAAGTATGTTAATACTTAACCTGTAAAAGCTCTGCTTATCTGTCTCCTGCCCTCCCACTGTCCCAAATAGAAAATTGCTGACAAGTCTCAGGATGAGATAAACTGGCTCATGAGGGTGAGGAGAAGGGAAGAGACTTAAGCTGACAGCCTTGATCTCTTCCTGCCATCTTTTTCCTCCAGACAGCCCTTCAGAGCTCCAGTACAAGCTGCATGTGGAAAAACATTTACATGACGGCGTTTGCACTGCYGTATCACTCCCATGAGCTTCTTAGAGAGGAAACTGGATTTACTTCCACTTCTCTGAACTTCTCTTCTGGCAGTGCAGCCCAGTCCTCTGCTCTCCTTCACATCCTGTCAAATGGTGACAGCGTGATCTACAGGCAGCTTCTGAGAGGGAGACTAAGCTTATAAGTGCCTTAAAATTTCACATGGGGATGGGTTTTCCATTGTAATAAAAGCTGACAGTACCTTTTTATAATCAAAATGCAAACTCCCTTCCATTGCTCACTGCTCAGGAGCACAATTGAGAGTGACAGAATTCATTACACAATGGAGACAGATGGAGGACTTTAAAAAGAACCATACATCAAGAGCGGAGGTCTGTGAGTGTGTAGATAGTGGGCAAAAAAGCTTAAAAACTTCAATCCCCTCCATGCTGCTGAAAATTACCAATCTTCTTATCTTGGCAAAACCTTATTATGCAAATAGTTGTCAAGTGGAACACTCAAATTGGCAAAATTACTTTCTTGTAGCACTTTTTACAATCCCTCCAAGAAAAGTCTGGTTTGCTCCTGTGATAAGTAAATGATTGATTACTCTTGCTGTTTCAGAATAACATGGAAATTATGTAGTAATACTGTCAGTTGCACAGGCTCCATTTAAACAGAGGGACACTACCATTTTTGGAAAGGAGCGTGCCACTTAACAGTGGCCCAGTCAGTACCTCTTCCTTCTCCTGCTTAAYGATTCTGGAGGCATGAAGGCATGTGAGTAGACTGAGACTTTTCAGACACCAAACGATTCCACCCTTTTGCTTGCACCATTATGGACTTCGGTTGTCTTCAAACAAAATATGGAACTTGTCARCAATCCTTTCCTGCCCAAAGTAGTAGAAACTTTAGGTTTTTTMTTCCTCTCAACAGTTTTTTCTGTGTTGCAACATGGAATACTTAAGTCTCCCAGTTGTGGACACAGTGATGAAATGTGTCCATTACCTCCACATGAAGAGTATTATTGTCTTGGATTTTTTCTTGAGAAGGCAAGAAGTGGAAATGGCTAATGGAGCAGAACTGCATACTCCCTCTCTTCAGAAGTGTTCAGCCCTCCTCTCCAGAGCCGATTGAAACTGGCTGTTGAATCGTGGGCATAATATTGCCAGGTACACCGCTGTCAGACTTCTTGGCACTGGCTTAGTACTGAATAATAGATGGCACCAGAGAGGAACCAGATGTAACATAAAACTGCCTGAAACGGTCATTGCATTATTAAAGTGGTTCTGTGAGTATCATAGAATCACAGAATGGTTTGGGTTGGAAGGGACCTTTGAAGATCATCTAGTCCAAAGCTCTTGCTGTGGGCAGGGACATCCTTCACTAGATCAGGTTGCTCAAAGCCCAATCCAATCAGACCTTGGACACTTCCAGGGATGGGGCATCCACAACTTCTCTAGGCAACCTGTTRCAGTGTCTTTGCACCCTCATTGCAAAAAAATTTCTTCTTCATGTCCAACCTAAATCTACCTTCTTTTAGCTTAAAACCATTGCCCCTTGTYTTGTCACTACAGGCYCTGGTAAAAARTCTCTCTCCATCTTTCTTATAAGCCCCCTTTAAGTATTGAAAGGACACAATAAGGTCTCCCCAAAGCCTTCTCTTCTCCAGGCTGAACAACCCCAACTCTCTTAGCCTTACTTCATAGGAGAGGTGTTCCATCCCCCTGATTGTTTTTGTGGCCCTCCTCTGGACCCACTCTAACAAGTCCGCATCTTTCTTGTACTGGGGACCCCAGAGCTGGATGCAGTACTCCAGGTGGGGAGTCTCACCAGAGTGGAGTAGAGGGGCAGAATCACCTCCCTTGACCTGCTGACCRCACTTCTTTTGATGCAGTCCAGGATACAATTGGCTTTCCGGGCTGCAAGCGCACATTGCCGGCTCATGTCCAGCTTTTTATTCACCAGTATCCCCAAGTCCTTCTCCGCAGGATGGCTCTCAATCAGCCATCTCCCAGTCTGTATTGATATTGGGGATTGGCTGGACCCAGGTGCACAACCTTGCCCTTGGCCTTGTTGAACTTCATCAGATTTGCATGGGCCCGCTCCTCAATTATTTATGATAGGAGACAGTGCTTGCAAAAAGCCATGCTTTCACAACAGGTAGTCTTGCCTTCATACGAAGCTGTCTACGTGAGCAGATGGGATATGCTGGTGATACAGATGTGGGCATATTCCAGCTGCCTTCCAGGGCAAGAATGATTCCCGGTTGTGGTGTTGGGAGCAATCTGGAGTGCGGATCACTGTTGTGAATTTGCAGACAGCTCTGGAGCAAACAGATGCCTTCTTGGCTCCAGGTGATTACTGAACAACAAGAGTGAAAAAAAGGGAAAAAGGGGCCTGTTTTTCTCCTTACATCCCACTTAAGTTGCTGTAGGTGACACTAAAATGAGTGAAAAAGAAATCACACTATTCTTTCCCAGAGCACGGAACGGAATAACAACTGAAAAACATGCCCATAGGCTGACAGCTTTTTGGAGGGCAAGCAATGACCATTCATCTCCTGACATGCCTTCACAGAAAGAGAAATTCAGATTGCTTGTTTGTTTGCCAAGTTGTTTGCAAGTTGCTGTTGCTGATTTCCCCATCCATCTTTTTTTCTTCTCTCACAATGTGATAAAAGCAGAAGAGTATCTACTGACATTTTCTGGACTGGACCAGCCTGACCACTAGCTGTAGTAAAGGTGGTAGCAGAGCCTTTGTGGGATGTTTTGTGGCTTGTGTTACACAGCTATGTATCCTCATGAAAATGAACTGATTTTTGCTTGCTTTTTTTGTCTGCTCATTGTCAGTCTTAGAGTGGCAAACTTTATCAGAAAGCTTTCTAATTCAGAGAGCATGTCAGTCCTTTTTGTAGCTAATTCTCATTTTGGTAGATCTTTCCTTACTCATGCTGCATGTGCATTCTTTTTTCCATTTTTTAAGAAGATCATTTTCCAATCATCTTTGTGGGCGTGTAAGATCTTACAGACCCAAATTTTATATCTACACTTCACTCTCAGAGCAGTCTCATATACATGTAAGTATGGTGTGTTCAGTATTTCCACCATCTTCAGATGCTTTTTAACTGTGTGTGGTGGCGGACTGTAGTGGGTTGACTTTGGCCAGCTGCCAGATGCCCACCCAGCTGCTCTCTCACTCCTCCTCCACAACAGGACAGGGGAAAAARTAAGATGAAAAATCTTGTGGGTCAAGATAAAGACAGGGAGATCRCTTACCAATTACCGTCACAGGGTAAACAGGCTCGACTTGGAGAAAATATGATTAATTTATTAGTTGTTTGTTATTAATTATTCATTTTATTAAKTATGAAATATATGGTTAATTTATTGTAAATTAAAATAGATTTGGATAGTGAGAATCAAAGATAAACTTAATACCCTCACTCCACCCTTACCGTTTTCCTCAGGCTAACTTCACTCCTTCATTCCCAGCTCCTCTAATGACACCCTCTATCAGTGCAGAAGGATGGGGATGGGGGTTGCGGTGGGTCCACCACAGCCCCTCTSGGCCRCTCCCCCCTCCTCACACGTCTCCCTGCCCCAGCRCGGGCCCTTCCCCGGGCTGCAGTCCTTCAGGGACAACCTGCTCCCGCCCGGGCTCTCCACGGCCGCAGCTCCTGCAGGAAATATCCCCCTGCTGCGGCGTGGGGCCCTCCCCGGGCTGCAGGGTGGGTCTCTGCTCCCGCGGGGTCTCTCCAGGGCTGCAGGGGATCCCTGCTCCGGGCCTGCAGCACCTCCTGCCCTCCTCCTCCTCCGCCCTCGGGGTCCCTCTGCTGCTGCTCCCTCCTGGGCTTCCTCCTCCTCGGCCTGTGCCGCCTTTTGCCCTTTCGGAAACCTGTTTTCCCCCCCGGCACCCCCGGCTTGGCTGAGGGGCTCAGCTGTGTCCTGTGGTGGGGCCGCTGGAGCCGGCCGGGACTGGCTGGGACCGGCTGTGTCCAGCACGGGGCAGCCCCGGCCTCTCCTCACAGAGGACACCTGCAGCCCTCGCTGCCAACACCCAGGCATGGACACCCAGTACKCTGTGGGATGACATATTCTCCTACGCTTCCAGTGTCTATTGGCAATCTACTGTCTTTATTTACTATGGAGGGACCTAGATGTCCAAATTACACTTGGTACTTCTAGACAGTTGAAGTTAAATGAATCCAGGCTGAAGGTGAAGCCTTTGCTTTCTAGGAACTGCTCTGTACAGAGCATGCCTCACCATACCATGAGGTCCTAGTCCATCAAACACCAGACCAAGCATTTTCTGAAACAACCTATAGCTTCCATGTGGACCCACATCTCCTTGTTGGAAACATATAGAACAGTGAATATACAGACAGTTCTGCCCTGTTGTGATGCTGGGATGTACTGGATTACTCCCCTTTCCC
Source organism: Oceanodroma leucorhoa (assembly GCA_030449065.1). Lineage (NCBI taxonomy): Eukaryota > Metazoa > Chordata > Aves > Procellariiformes > Oceanodroma > Oceanodroma leucorhoa. The sequence goes on from JASVER010000139.1 coordinate 2,097,176, forward strand.
AGGAACGTGGAAGTGCTCTCGGATTCCCTAATTTAGACATAGCCACAGGGTTCTTCATAGCAGCATATASCATAAAGTACATTTAAGCCTCATGAACAGACCTTGCTGCACACACAAAGCACCACTGAAGRTAGCACAAAGCCTTACCTCCTAGATAAGTTACAAAGGAGTGCAGATCTGGGTCCTTACAGAAGTCAGTGGGGCTTTGTGTGGATGAAACACCCTGCCTATGCATGGTTGTTCATGAGACCAGTACTCTACACGCAAAGAAAGCAGTGTGGCGTTAGCTGCCTTTCCTGGAGTACTAATAAATGCTTTCTGTAATTCTAATTCCTCAATAAATAAGTTCTGTTGTTTACACATCTGCATGGTTTTGTCATCTCTCCCCAATGCAATGCATCTTTTTTTTTTTTAAATGATAGCATTCGTAATCCACTTAGAAAATGTAGCATTGTAGACAGCACCACTTAAGAAATAAATACACTTCACAAGGATCTGTCTAAATTGCACATTTCTAGAGTACTTTATCTGAAATGCAGTCTAAATATAAATAAATAGGTTTATCTCAAATGACATATTTTATTAATTTATTTACACAGAATGCATTTACACAGTTTTGGTAAGTCCATTTGGAAATAATGCAGCTTATGTTCAGGACAAATGCAACATCTAGGCAATACAGATTCCTTCCACTTTGCACAGGCACACAACTCTGCTGCCTCCAATGCTCTCTTTTTCCCTTCTTTGAGTTGAAGTGATGAAATCTACGCTTCTGAAGCTTCACAGAATTTTGTATATGACATTGATAACGCATCAATTTTCATAAGTAATTAGATGATCTGTCTGATTGCTTATATATCAGCTCAATTACTTGTCCATTGAGTCTCATAACTGTGTTTTTTAAAAGCATCTATTACACTAAAGTGTCCAAGCTTAACTAGCAGACCAGACTCAGAAATTATACCATTTGTTCCAGTGGTTAACCAACCTCACAATCACTGTACCTTGTTTCTAATTAGAATGCAACTGATGTCTGCTTCCAACTACACACTCTTTTGAAGTCTTTTCCATCAGGTTAAAAAGCCTTTTAATAGATGGCTTTTTTTTCTGTCCCTGCAAATATTTACACATTATAATTTTCTGTCTTTCACTGAAAGACAGTTTTCCAACCTTTAAATCGTTTTGGTGTTTCTTTTCTGATCCATATTGTGTTACTTAGCATCCATTTTAAACTATGAGTACTGGAAATGGATTCAACATTTTCGCATCAATCTTCTCAATGTCATACATAGTCGTGAAATCTCCTCCCACTCCTAGTTGCTACAGTGCATGGCCAAGGTTTGCCTCAGACCTGTGGACATATGATTACACCAATAGCTCATCTTGAGCTGTTTATCTACTTTGACTCTTAAGTCCTCTGCACTCCCTWCTTATTAAAATACAGTTTCCCATTTCCAGTGTATATATTTGCCATTCTCAGATGTTTGGGTTTACATTTATCTACATTGAAATGCATTCATTTGTTTGGATGGATCTCTTTTGTCACATCTATTGCCTTGTGTTCACTGGCACACCTCATATCACTGGTGCAAAGATGAGAAATGTCAGATCTAGTGGCTGCTCCTGAGAACCAGGTTAGAACGTGTTCCATTCACTGTGTTTYTCAACAGCAGCATGAAGAATTTGAAAGTTTTGTGAGTTTGACCATGTCSCAGGAAATGGATCATGAGGAATTATTGATGGACTCAGACTTCCCTTGTGTTTCCTGAAGTTGGTTCTTTAGTGATGTCTATACTGGAAATACGCAAGCTTCTTCATTTGAAACGTATTTTATGGAAATTTCGCAGTGCTGTATTTTCCATCAGAGTGTTATGAGCTATAAAAGTCACCTTATACTTGACTATTGGATCTTCATAGTCACCTTCATCATCAATTCTCTAACTTTTCAGAATGCAATCCAATTTGTTCAAATACTTTGTGTTAAAAATAAATAAATAAACAAATAAATAAATAAATAAATAAATAGGCTAGTACTGCGCCAGCCCCATACTTTAATTCATTCTCAGTTGAGTCCTGTGGTGTTGTATTCTTCTGAGGTCAAGTTAAGCATGTTGTAGTTATCTGTCTTGCCCCTCTTGCATTTCTTTGAATAGAGGTATAACATCAACATTGATTCAGCWTTTTGGAATTTCCCCTGTATCCTAGGATTTATTAACCTTTGACCCACCAGTGGGATGGGTCTACTTGGCTGTCTCTTTAGGAGCCCTTGGGAACAGGCTRTCCAGACTTGCTGATGAAAGATTGCAGAAGTTGCTTAAAACCCTTCTGTGTTCCTGTGTTGTATCAAGGGGTATACGCACAACAACATTCATTACTCAAATATGYAAAAGAAGTTATTGAATGGTTTTGTATTTTTGTGTTCTTAATAGCAGTGTTCTCTCTCCACCCTAATTGGTCTGTGGCATTGCTAGGATTTATTTTATTTCTTTCTCCCAAAAATCCCCAAAACTTGTTTCTTTAGCCTGGCCAGGAATTGTTTCTACAGGTGCCTTCATCTTCTCTTTGTAATGTGTAGCTGACATTATATTCTGCCTGTTTATATTATATTTATATTTTTAAGATTCATCTCTTAAACAAATGAGACATATTTAATCAATCTGTCTGTCAACGTCTATCATCACTGAGGCTTGGGGATACCGCAGATTAATGTGTGTTTTGGGTGTCCCTCATGGGGATTCAGGCCTATGGAGATGGCATCGGTGATATCATTGTAAGAGCTGTGGTTACCAATCCAGGGACACATACAGTCTGCTGGATATGAAACTAGAGGATTGCAGAGGGCATTCATCCCCCATTCACAGTACAACTCCTTCAATTTCTAATTGCTGCCTACACTTTATCACTGAAGGAGGATGRAGTTTTAACTAAAACTCTCTGGTTTTTGATTGCGAGATCAAGGCATGCTGGCCGGTTCATAGGCTGTTCCTTCGAGTTCTCTCAATTTTCTTTCTCATTTTTCTATTTACATGCTTTCTGCTGTGAATTTTTCTCAGAACTTTCTCAATTTTGAGAAAGTTGTGAGAAAATATGCCAAAAAAATCATGTGCTTTTGAGGCACCAATTATATACATAAGATGTTACTGATTGAGAATTGATTCTGGTTTTCATATTGAATGTAATCAAATCATGATCACTCTTCCCTTGGAAACTACAGATTTCCAATCCAGTAAGTAATTCATAATTAGGTGCAACCAAGTCATTTTATCTTGGCTACACTAGCCTGACATTAAAAGTAGCAGCTGCAATTTTTATGCATTATTAATGGCTCCTTGMAACCTTAATCATATTCTTCACAAACCAAAATTTCCCTTAACAACATAGATTCAGTTTTTAATTTTTTAATCTTCTCTCATCAACAGGCAGGTACTTAAGGAGTAACTTCATTTTCTCTGTTTTCTTTTGATAGTTATAACAAATCCCCACCACTATGTCCGCTCCCAGGCTTTACTTATTAGCACAGCATATTCAAAATTATGAATTATTCTGTAATAATGGCTCAGAAATAATTCTGAAATTCTGAATTATTAATAATTCTTCAATAAGTAACAGTGTCTTTGACAAAGAGTTCTTATTGTCCCCCTCTTCACCCCTCTCACCTTCTTGAGCCTTGTTAAATAAGAAAGTACTTAGCATCAGAACTAGTTTGTTTCCGGTCTTCAGAAAAGAATTTCATCATTTCAGTTAGGTACATGTTTTCATCTGTAAAAATTTCCAGGTTCTTTTGCTATTTTCCAGACTTCCAGCAGAAGCATACAAGCAAACTGAAAGCATCTTATGTATGTATTCTTTGCCATGTCAGGTCGATCAGTTCAGCACTGTAGAGTTAAACTTTGCAGCACATCTGCCTTTTACACATCCTCTCCTTGCATTTCAAGCATGGTTGGTCAGACAGCATTTAACTAGAAAAGATTAGTTCTCTGCATGTGTTGGATACACTTTTACAACTAAAAACACAAAGCTTCAATGAAACCAAGGGATGTCTGCAAGGCCAAATACTGACTTTCTGGGAAAGCCGAGAGGTAAAAATCCCCAACCGTGGTTCCAGCTCACCAGTTGCCAGATGGAGTTTAAATCCATTGCTGTCCTCTCCTCATAGGCTACCCACTCACCTTCCAAAGGAAGGGCTCAGGATCTGCCAAGTTGCAGTACTGTAAATCTCTATAGCAGAAATTTCTACACATGCATAACAAACACACAACAGTATATATTTATTCTGGTATTAGACCCCTGACATGTCTCCAGCCTTTTATTGACATGACTCTGTGTCACCCATTGAGATGCACTTCAAAATTCAATACTGCCTTATAGCTGTTATGTCTTAAAGCATCTTAGCTGAGCTGCTGGGAAAAAGCTAGACACAAACAAGAGATCAAGCCATTTCCTTGCCAACAGATCAGAATAGGAAAAATCTGGTTAAGAACAGTATCAACATCTTCATTGGCTGCCCTGGTGAAGATTAAGCATCAAATAGGCCAGAGGCTCAGAACATCTCTCCCCTGATGAATAATTCTCTTGCAATGCCACCCAGAGCTGAGGTAGGAGGTGATGGATAAGTGGAAATGCTGCTGCCTTTATTATGGGTTTTTTTTCTCTGGAAGACTTGGATTTTTGGAGCCTGCTTACCCAGAACTTCTATACTCTTTGAAAAAAAGTCTGAAGACTTAAATCATCCACTGCAAGGAAAAGTAAGGAAAAAAAATGAAGTCTAAAAAAAAGAGAAACTTTCTTTAAAAAAACATGTAATTTCTCACTTCTGTTTTACCACCACACCCACACACACATTTATTGATTCATGGCAGTTACAAGACGACAACCAACAGATCAACACCTGAGCCCAGGTAATGAGATCAACAAAACTCATTACAGAAAGACGGTAATTATTTCAGTTCCATTGGTTTGCACATCATAGCCTGATGTATCCAAAAAGGCTCCAGCTGCAGTGATTTTACAGGCTAAGTGTGCAGGCTGTGAATTTGAGAGAAGCTCCAGACATTCCTGCTCACCTCAGAAAATGCTAGGTACTAGATCCCTACCCACCTCTCCTTCTTGTAAACTGCTATTCCAACACAGGGTTAGAAGGATGAGCCTAATTCTGTCTTTTCAGTATATGGTAGCACACAAGCACCTGTAAATTTGAGACGTACCTGTACATTTTTTAAAAAGAATAAGCTACATCAGCTAGTATTTCTACATAAGCATCCAAGAAGCACCTTATTTTTTTCTGCTATTGTCTACCTCAAATCTCTGAGGACTTTGTGATCTGTTATTAATGGTAATGTCCTCTGAAGGATTAAGCTATCAGTGCAGACAATTATAAAAAAAAAAAATAATATTCCACTCTCATGGTGAGTGTGAAACAAACAAATAATGAAAAATTCCCCCCCCCCAATTTGTTAATATGATTTCTGCTCCATTGAACAAGTGGAGCAAAAGGTACGGGTATTTTTTCCTTCTTGGAAGTATCATCTGTGTGTCTTTCCAAGATGAAAAAAATGACAATGTTACATTCACCTGTCTAGCATCTGGATCATCTTCTGAGCCTTCTTTAAACAAAAAATGAAAACACTTCCAAGATCTTTGCATGAAAACAATGAGAAAAAATAAAACAAAATTTGGGAAGGAACAAGGTTTATGGATTAATGCCCAGAACGGCATTGGAGTTACAGCTCCGACGTCACTGGGTATTCCTTTTTCCCACCTCTTGGCACCAGTGCCAATGAAAGGTCCAAGGTTTTAAAGATGGCAGCCCTTTGTAACATTGGCATGGCCTGAAAGTTCCTTGAAGCATGAGAGATCAGATGTTAGTGGACAGCTGAAAGGCAGCAGCAGTCCAAAACTTTACAACACCATTGAGCGTGCTTTATGTCCGCTCACCATTGGCTTTGCTCTGGCATTGCTGGAACAGACTCCGGTGGTTCACATGATAGGTGTGACTTAACTTACCTATTTGCTTAGTCTTTTCCTCCTATTTTTCAAATGCATTTACTAATTTGAGAGCTTCTGAAGGATGCTGGACTGGGACCACGGATAAGCAAATTCTCTGTTCAAGCACAAAACCTGCAGTGCAGAAATAGTCGCCTGTGAAGCCAATTTTTGCTTCCATTGCCTGTCATTTTTTTATTATGTCTGGAGATGGGAGGATAGTTTAATATTAATGGTCAGTTCACTCTTTGGCCTCCTTAGTGCTAAAATGCTAGTAGCAGCTTTGCTGTGTGAACATCTGACTTGTGCTGGGATACAGTTTAGGTTCTTTTGCTTTGTTTTCTGACCAGATCTTTTAGATAAGGTTTCTAGACTTACATCATCTAGCACCATTTATGTATGTACCTTTGGTGTTTCAGACAGAAACCAAAAAAGGCAGAACCAGTGTTACTGAAAGTAATTCACAATCTGTGGAACCAATGTCTTCTGTAGAAGTTTGTCTGCTTGATTAAGAGTCATGGCTTCTGTTTTCTGCTTTGTCACATATTTCCTGGTTAGAGAAGTTATCTGAGACCAGATCCAAAACAGACCTTTGCATTATAAAAAGAATAGGAGAGTGAAAAATGAATTATTATTCTCTCATATCTCTGCCTGCTAAAGGCTCTTCCTCAAATATTGCCATTGCAACCTACCGAGCCTTTTGGCCAGGCAGTAGTTTTCATGGGTAATAGGCAATTACATTTCACTGCATCACAGAAGCACTTTCTGAAATTCTTGGACTGAAAACCAACTTTTTCTGCAAGCATCAGCATTAATAACGTCTAATTTGCTTTCAACCATGGCCATTGTCACCCTAAATTTCTCTTTTTCTCACGTCTGTCCCCTTTTCTTAAACCCCACTATATATAAATTGAAAATCCATGGTGATTCCAGAAACTGCACTAGTTGCTGTTTGACCAGTTAACTGCTGCCAAACCAAAGAAGAGGGAGTCTTCTCTACAAGGCACCAAGTATCGTAAGAACATAAGTATTTTAGAGGCTTCTGTTCCTTTCTCACATGTGACTGAATTTGGCAAAGAGGTTTGGAGCTCTTGGGAATAAGGAAAGGGACTGACAAACAGAATACCCGCTGTCTTGCAAACTACAGGGCTAATGACAGGGCACATCAATCCTACTTTAAGAGGATATGTTTAGAAGGAAAAAAAGATTTAAAAACCCTGTAGTTTCAGATTCAATTTTTATCTGTCAGCAATGATCACAGAGATAATCTGATAAGCATAAACCGTTTGTAGTGTCCATTTGTAGAGTAGCATTTTGGCTATTTATTTGGGGACTCCCTGGTTATAGAACTAATTTACGCCCACAATGTAATAAAGCATATGATAAGATTTAGCAGGATTGTGAATTAAAAAAAACAGCGAACAAAACAAAACAAAACAGTTCACCGACATTCTCTACCAGTCCTCTTTTAAATAACAACCACCTACTTCATGGTTGAACTCAGTTTGAGTCAGAGACATTAAACACAATAAAGCCATGCATTGAGATATTTTTGCCAGTTGCTCAGACTAGGTTGGATTTCAGTAAGGATTCTTCTAGTTTCAAATAGACTGTGCTTTATTTGCATCCTAACATGTTCTAAAAAACATGTTAGCATGTTCTAAAAAACAAGAATTTCCCAAGAAAATAAGACAAAGAAAGCAACCAGGTCTTGGCTATAATTGAAGGTAAAAAGCTGGAGAAGTTCACTGCACTGAAAGTCCCCCAGAGTAAGAACTTCATGTGTGTGGCTCGCCTGTATCTACAGCACTGTCAGACCTACACTGAAGAGAGGTCCTCTCTCCCACTTTGGTTAATGGATGCTTCTGCCTAATCAGGCTTCTCTGACTGACAGCAAGAAAATATCTTCAGAGTGGGAATTTGTGCTCTGTTGTTTGAGTAGTGCACGTGCCAGTTTTCTGACCAGTATTTTGCTAAAAAAGAGGGAGCCATATTAATCAGCCATAGTGTCTGATTTTCCTTTAGAAATTTGATTCTGTGTACTCCATCCATCTAAAACTGGTTTCTGGTAGGTACACAATAAATTCATCATATTCCTGATAGAAAATTTTCTCCGTCCAGCTATCAAAGTACTGTTGCCACTTCTGATACGAGTTTTTAGTCTGTCATKAATAATCTAAAATTGTACTTTAATTTTAAATATATATGTATATTTTCCACCTTGGGGAATAATTATATAGCCTAATAGAACTTGGTGTTAAGGCTTTTTCTTTCCTGAAGTTTAAATTGCATTTTTTTTTGGAAACATAATGTATTCTACTAGTCCTTATGGAACACTCTAAATTATTTTCATCTTATACTTTAATTTTTAGCTTTTTCCCCCACTTCCCCACAACAGTTTCATCATCTTTTTTTCAAGTTATTAATAAATAAAGACTTGGCTTCATAAGTTCCTTGACATTTTTGCAGACATTCTGGCAACAGCTTAAATAAATTACATTATCAGATGTTAACCAAAGTAATGGCCTGTTATGAATGAAGAAAAGCAAATAACATTAGATCAAGCCTGGCATTTCAGCTCTTACAGCATGTGAACTGTTGTATTATTGAATCCTTTGTTGCTGTAGCAATAGCCAAACAATAACTGTGTGCCTGAAGGCTGCAGTGGAACATGCACATCCCTCTGACCTTTTGCAGCGCTATTTCAATGGGAATGGCTATTTCTTTCTCCAGCCCACTCTTTTTCTCTCTGCGTGTGTGCAAGAGTCAGCAAATATCACTGTCTCAACACTTTATGTAGCAAATTTTGGGTCTCAACGTGCAGTGGCAGTAGAGTAGTCTCTACAAAGGAAACTAGCTTTCCCATTCACTAGGCCTACAGCAATCACCAACTTCTTGAAGCGCCACCACACCATGAGCTGTCAACCYATGCCATCCAATAAAGTCATCCATGATTAATTATTCTTAAATGACAGCAGCATATTGAAACAAGCTGATAGCTGCTGACAGTGGAAATCCAATTAACCTGAATTACTATCTTGATTGTGTCCCAATTAATGTCAGCTGTGCCATGTCAGAAGTGAAGGCTTGGCTAATATAATTGTTTAATTAATTTGCTGCAGAGATTAGTTGATGTGGGACTGCCCTTATGCCRACTTCTTTTCTTCTTTTTTTTTTCCTCCCCCACTGAACATTAGATTTGAGAAAGATGGGTAAGCAGCTTGCTGTCTACAGCTTTTTGGTTAAGTGGATAAATGAAGTTGTATCTTTAAATAGGGTTTGAAAGATCACAGAGGGAATAGTAGAGCTGTTAAACTTCTGTTAAGAGTCTGTTGTTGCCCATTGCTTCAGTGAGTTTTATTGTGCCCCATAGCTGAGATGCAAAGGGATTATGAGGACTTTTCTTTGATGTGTTCGAACTGAGGTATGATGTTGCTATGCATTAATGGTTTCTCTGCCTTTTAAAGTACATATAGTGAATAGCAGGAAGGCTTGTAATGATGAGGGGTGGATTTATTTATCTTCAGAAATAGAAACTTGAGTCAGAGGTGGCTGGAAGTTTGTTGCTCATGATGTAATATCTGCCTGGTGTCTTGAGATTAGTTCATGCTCTCAGATCTCTTGTGCAAAGACAGTCTTGCATGTCAAATAATTAGAGTATTAAGAAATGTGTTATGACCAATTTTAGGAATGACTCGCTAAAGAAAAGGGTCTGTTGGTGGTTTGTCCAGTTGAAGCACATTACAGTAGCTATTATGATCTTTGCCATATCCATTTTCATTCCTCTAGCTCTCTGCTGGTCAACTTTCAACAGCCACAATGCATTTAAAAGAAAGGTAACACCTCCATTCGTAAAGGGCAATACAAGAAATAGAGAAGTACAACAAAATGACTGTCGGCCTAAGTGTCACACTGAACCACTGACTAATAATAAGTTGGAGTAAGTAGATAAAGAGAAAACTTTCCTTGATCTCCACCAGAAACTTCAAAATATTCTTAAAAAATACAGGCAGACTCAGACTGATTACCAAATAAGAGGATTATAATGAAAAAAGAGGCTCTAATGACTTAAAGGAGCTAGCATTAAACAGTTAAACTCAGTAAATTAATATGTTAAGTACAGAGGCTTTGAGAAGCAGAAAGGGGAAAATATGCACATACCCGTACAGATATCTATATGGCTTTTTTCCCATGTGGAGCTCAACTATTTAAGCTCTTGTCATAGATGACGGGCAAAAAGGAATGGAGAGTTAAAAGCTTTGATCAGCTCCATGTAAAAAAAGCTGGGACACTTTACAAGTTCAGAGGTCCCCTTCACTTCTCCAGTCTTCAAAAATATCTGGTTTCTTGAATGCCAACCTCAAAGTTCCACAAGCAGGATGTCTCTGGAGATGTCTGCATTTGAATTGTTCTCCAAATAGCACCAGTGCATAATCTCCCATGGAGGTTTCAGTTTAGGTGGAAGTACTCAGAACTGCTTTCAAAACTTTCTCAGAGCTTCAAACCAGTCATTCAGATCATTTTTCAGAAGTTTGGGAGGATCTGTAGATAAGTCTTATCCTGGAAACTGATTAATATCCTCATCTTCTCAGCAGCCTAGGAGAACCGCCCAGCATATTTTTAAGAAAACCATGTCACAACAAATTGAACTACATAAAAGCTTTTTAAACTTAGCCTAGTCGACAGTTTATTAATTTATTGGCTGTACATCTCTACAAAGATTTATTTAGATGCTATGTAACTGAAATGTCTTTTTCTTGGCTAAAAGTTAGTTATATTTGAGCGACATGTTGTCTTTTGGCTAAATGCCCCTGTTTCTACCATGCTGGAGAATCACATCCCTCTGCTGTCTTGTTTATTGGAGGAAATGTTTACAGATTGTTTTTAACTTACACAGSATAAATGGATGGAGTAGATGTGCTTTCTAATGTGAATCTTGCAAACTGGCTACAAATTGGCACCATGACAGAAATCATACACATACATACAAAGATATGGTGGATTTAATACATTTCATTGCTTTCTGCCCCTTCCATCCTTGAGATAAAACTCAAACATGAAAGCTATTATCGCTTTTGCCATTAAAGACGCATAATTTCATTTAATTCTTTCTTTTGCAGGTTGTCCTCTCATTGCTGCTAGTAATGGATATGCTCTGTAGGAGCGACTGTTGGCACTATGCTTTGTGATCTTCACAGAGCTCTATTATGTTGTCTATCACAAATTATTACTACACACTTCACATAAAAAGTCCTCTGTGTTGGCAACGCTGACTAGACTGCGCCTAGACCTGGGATCACGCTTTTGACCAACAGGGTCAGGCTCCAAGGCCATTTGTGAAGCAATGCTGATATGCCATTGCTTGTAACAAACTGATCTCTTTTATTCAGAATCCATTACAATTTGTAAATACACAAGGATTTTGACATAGATGCAGGAAACACACAGCTTTGATGGCAGTGAATAATGCAACATGTTTCTGAATACTGTCTCATTGCCAGGAACTGATGAACAGTAAAACATTTAGACCTGTGATTGCTTTCAACTTYCATATCAGACATTGTTCACCTTAGCTTAGTTCAGAGTTAAATACAGTTTAGGACATGTATTTAAGGATAATGCTGCAGAGAGCTCCAAATGGTTGTTTGAGAGATGAAGGAAAGGACTACATTTTTTTCCTCTGCAATATGAGCTCCAGTGTCATACTCATAACTCTATTGTGTGACTACATAATTAAAGAGAAGTGGTATCATCTAGAAAGATGTTAAAGCTTCTAATCTCAGAAATGACTGAACTCATTCACCTAAAACAAAACCAAAGAAAAACCCATCCACATACAAACTGGATATTAAAAAAAACGTGTTTGTGTGTTGATCTTAGCAACACATTATGAGATCCATCATTACAGATGTCCCTACTTGTGCTCTATTTATTTAATGAACATCCCTAATCTTATAAAAGGGGAAACTAAGAAGTTAAATGGCTTATGAAAGATCACATAACAATTTAATGAGAAAAGTAGGCATAGGTGCTATAACTGCCTGTACAGTTCTCTGCATTGCCTGCTATTTTGAGATTATTTTTTTTTTTKGTCTTCATATTTGAATGCTGTTCTTACAAGTCCTGAACTCTGCTCTTTGTTTGACTTTCCCTGGATCTCCATCTGCAAAACTGAGCAGAAAACCTCAGGAGACTACCATCTAATACAAAATTTTCCAATACTTTGTGCTTTCTCATAGAGGCAGAAGTGCAGTATCAACCCAGCTCCTGGCATTTATGCATTTAATCCATCAGAAAACTGAAAGCTCATAGGCCAATGTGAAAATGAAAAAATAACAGAGATAAAAATACTATTCAAACCTTGAAGAGCTTGTTTGGGTTTAAACAAAAGCTTAGATCAGGAATTTTGATAGCCTAACCAATTCTCCATGGCTTCTACAGAAAATCATGCTGCCTCAGATTTAGTTCTGTCCCACCCAATAAAAAGATATGGAGGCACTGCTATTTCTTCTTAGTTTCAATGGTGTTACACTAGATGTGATTTTATCCACTTCTTCTTGTGACAAATATCAGTAGGTATTAGAAAGGAAATATCCTTTTGTCCTTTAATGATGCTCATTTGGCAATTATTTAAGACTCTTAGCTTGTCTCTTTAGGATCTACTTCGAATAGGTGAAGACCCACATATAGGTATTGGTAGGGTTAAGAAGCTGTAAAATAGCTTTTACTCTGCCTGTAGATCTATGCTGTGTCAGGCAAAGAGTGGAGGTGTGCATTCCTTGAGTTCCTAGCACGCAATTTGTTGTTTTTCCCAAGTAAAATTTTCATGCCTGGACCCAATTTAATTTACTTATTGTTACTTAGCGGTTTGCTCCCAAGTAGTCTGCATACTGCAAAGGAGCAGCAGTGACATGGTGAATGCTTGTAAACTGGTGAAAAATAGCGTGCCTGRGAGGAAAAATCAGTCTTGAGCTTTAATAATATTCTTGGTTGCAAAACCTGATGGTTCTCTTGGGGTTTCTTTTTTTAAGGAACATTCTCTTAATCTTGTTATTGAAACATTTTTTTCTCTACACTCTTTGGACTTCAGTACCAGAAAAAACCTATTTACCATATTAGAGATCTATTTAAAGTTCAGTGCAGCAGAAGTCAGCTCTGTTCTACAACACTGAGGTAATGCATGATAGTTTGTACCTGTCAACCACTGCTTGGCGTGCTAATGATGGTGGTGTTYTAGCAGTAGTAGAGATACTACTAGAATAGGAGTGATGTTAATGATGGTCTAGCAATGGTGGTGAGCAAAGTTTGTAAGAAGTAATGTCCTATATTAAATCAATGGACACAGTAAAGAAAAAAMAGRCAGAYTTTGAAACAAGTAGCATAAGTCTTTCCTACTTTTTGGGTTGTTTGTTTTTCAATCATATCAATTGGTCTAATGAAAATACAAACACAGAATACTGCCTATTACGATTCTGTGACATTTCCACTCTGGAGATTCATCAGCTCCTAACACAGACTTTCTGAGGTGTTGATGGCACAGTACTTCCTGGAACYCCTTCCAAAAATTGGTTTTACTTATGATTCATAGGGCTGGAAGGAGCTTTTTTGTGGATCATTTACTCTAATGTACTGACTGACATTTATATGTACAGCTGCCTTCTGGTGATAGAATCAGACCAGCTTAAACCTTCAGTTTGTTCTTTGGTGCCTGAAGACTTACACTGAGCATAATTTGTCTTAATTACTGCTGAGATTTGAGGGCAAGTCTTAGTTCAAGAACACTGTGCTTTGAAGACTGAAAATCCTTTCTTTCAGTCCCAATGTGAAAAATAGTTTTATGAATTTTTCCTCTACCCCCAGAAGTGCCTTTGTTTTCTTTATCTGACACTTGCATTTGTTTGAGGATGGTCTGAAGATCCTTCATGGCTGATGCTCCACCCATTACCAAGCATTTTATTTTTATTTCTTTTATTTTTTTTTWATTTTCAAATAAAAATGTTGCATATAACTATACACATGGCACTAAGGAGAAATTGTTAATTTCTTTGGCCCAGAATCTCATAAGGGTACACTGGAGTATTTCCATTAACACCAATGTCGTTGAGCCAGACTCTATACTTTCTTTGGCTCTGGTCCTTATAAGCTTGTGAAAAGTTCGATCTAGTTGTTATTGGCATAGGGAGCCAACCTGGGGAGTCCAAGCATTTTTCGGGACAGGGAATGAGACAAATCTTTCATCAGTTGGTTCCACAATTAAGGCTTTCTGCACTGGCTCCCGTAACTCCCTCATAGAAAAACTGATGACGTACAGACTAGGTAAGTGAGGTCGGTTGAAAGCTGGCTGAACTGCTGGGCTCAAAGGGTTGAGATTAGCAGCACGGTGAACCAAAGATTGTCATTTCCAATCCAGCCAAGTAGTCCTATTCATATGATAATATAATTTAACTAATAAACACGGCTCAGCAAGAAGGCTTTCTCTGAGCACAGCACTGCTTTAATGTGGCCAAATCATTCTCTGCTCTGCTCCCTTGCAACCGTGTTTCTGGGTTTGAATTGTTGAGAGAGTTAAGGTCTCTGTAAGTCTGCCTGTGTGGGGATGTTAGGCGTCTCAAGGTGGTTTCTGCAAAAGTATAAGGGCATTTGCTTTGCTACCTTGGGCAAATTCTGAATTGGGAAAATGCAGGCTCTCTGGTGTTTCAGGTACACACAATAGTCATTACCTGCTTTAAACTGCTGGCTCGATTTGCTGCGTAGAATTTAAACAGCTGCCAGAGGTAGGTGGCTTCATTCCAGTGCTGGGAAAAAAATAATCCTCTTTATAGTGAATTTGTAAATCACATTGGAGGTCTGCTGCCTTGAAAGGCATGATAGAAATGTAAGCCATTATCATGTGTTATTACAAATGATGTCTCAGCCATTAAAAAAACAAGTATATTAAGGGAATATTAAGATTGCTAATTCAAGCATTCAGAAGTTAGAAAATGCAGCAATTAAATCTACAGGCTTAACATYAGCCCCGTCAGCTTTTAAGCAAACCAACACAGAAAACATTCTGCTCCTATCCTTATCCTGATAGGAGGCTGTTGCAGATGGTGAAAATTATCTCAGATTTTGAACTAGTCATGAGTGTTCATGAACTAGGGTTTGAGAGAAGTCATATCTTTCCCAAGCTGAACCAAATTTCCTAGAAATACTATAAAGTGCACCCTCACCGATGGGACAAACTCCTTTCTCCCTGTTCCTCCTCACATTCCCCATCTTTCCCCAAAGCAAGGAGGCACTAGAGAAAAGGTTTGCATTATCTTTTCCAGGGTGGGACACTTGGACATTTTACAATAGTTTCCCTCTTTGATTTGGCTGCAATATTTTCGTTTAAATGAAATAGCTTGAGGTAGATTGCAGGCATGGAAAATGTAATACTGAACGGTTATCACGGGCTAAATGGCTATGTGTCAGAAAATGCAGTCTTGCAATAGGATATGCTGAGGAACCAGTACCTATAGATGGCAGTTGACTTCACCTGGGGTATATGCAAAGAAGATAAATGAATAAGAGAGGAATCATGAGGAGACCTATGGCTAATGGGAAGACTGCGCAGAATTAGTGGAAAGTGGCAAATATATAGACACAGCGTAATAAGGGWAAGTCTGAAATCAGTCCAAATGACGTGGAAGTAAAGGCACAAAAACAATGTGTCAAAGCAAAGTGATATTTCCTCGCTGGCATGGGYTGGCCTTTTCCTGTTGCTCTCGTATCTTGTGGGTTTTACTCATATGCAACTCGTCTGCTTCGTTCTCATTTAAAAACACCGAAAGTGCTTAATAATACTACTGGCCTTTTCTAGCCCGTCTGCAGAAGCAGTGATATTTAATAGCAAATTCATTGTTACTCTATAAGGAAGCTTTACCATAAAGGTCACCAAATTTGGTCAGTGCATTTTAATTTGTACACACGTTAAAGGTCATATTCCTCACTTCCATTGCAATAACGCAGTGTGTTTACTCTCTTATCAAAGATGATTGTGTATGACTTAGCTCTAAGGGATCTTATCAATGTAAAAGGAATATAAAATAAAAATAATAAYGATGAAAACACTGGTGCAAGTGTAAGGGGAATTTTTCCCTCTGTATGTTTACATAATGTTTGGAGGTAAACAAACACTTACAAGGTCTCATTTTTCTGGTGTGTTACTCCAATATTTCCTTTTCCTCCCCATGAGAACTCCACAGCATTCAGCAGAGTTTCTGCTGGTATATATTGGAATGACAGTAGTTTCAGATTCATAATATCATCTCTGTATAAACACGTCCAAACGTAATTAGGGACCTGGGCTCTCAATCCAGCAGACCTCAAATTAGCTTTCAAAATGCATATTAAGGGCATAGACAAATGCTTTTGTGCAATTCCAAATGACCTCTGAGGGCAGGGTGAACAAAATTGTATGAACCTCTTTAATGTCACAATACTCTCTCTACAGAGATTTGCATATAAAGTGTACCATTTTATGTCAAACAGATTTGTTAATCTTACAATGAAGGAAACAGTACTTGAAAATTAATCAAGGTGGGTTTTCATTGCCCAACAGAGGCCCTTAAAAGGACCCGACCTGATAACTGGAGGCTGTTATTGTGTGGTTTCTAAATTCAATCTTTTTTGTGTTTTATTTGCTGGATGGGTTTGCAGGAAATAGATCTCCATAGCAGATAGTTTCTTTGCTTAAGTAGCGAAATTGTAGTTTCAGAAATTCTTGTAATCCTGGCTCTGTTGGAAAATGCTTCATTATTTGTTCGTTATTTTAAAATTGTGTTTAAATTACACATAAGTATTTCTGTAGGTAAAAATGGGTAGTCTTACCGAGTCTTTCGGTRTTAAGTACAGGGTAGCTTTTTGCTYGCTTACCGTAATAACCTGTCTAAGAAACGATGACTAAAATTGGACCTCCTTCCCTAGGAGACGGGTTCTTGCCCATACAACCTAACTGAAAAGCCTAGGGTATGTCAAATACTTATATTATTTGGCATTGCAGGAGGGAGGGACAGAGACACATGGTCTTGGGTTAACCATCTGGGTGATGCTCTTTCTCTGCTATCACCATCCTTATCCTAGTCCAAGGGCTAGGAACAGGGAGAGATGGAATAAGAAGGTGGGATATTGGTGAGATCGATGGCCTCTCCTATTATTTATGCTTTGCCCCAGCTAGCTTTTGAATCCTTAGTAAGAAAACATTTCTTTCCTCCTTGTAATTGCATTTGCTTAGGAATTTCCAAGATGAAACTTACTTTTCTGGGCCTGGGGCTGTAATGGGCTTTAATAGTTTTTAATTACTTAGCTATCTGTTGTGACATAATTAAAATGTCTTTCAACATTTCACATTTCACCCCCAAGAAATAAGTATTTTCTAGGCTGTAAAATATGACTTGCAGCTTATTTTTATGAAACRATGAGGGAAAGGATTCTTCCATGCTCGGTCACATCCAGTTCGCCTGTCAATATAAAGCGTTTCTCAGCTGTGTCCCTAAATAGCCTTGCTCATTCCTTCCCTGCTTTTCACTCCTATTTCACAAGTGTGTTTAAAGAGCTTCTGTCAGGATTAAAATATATCTTTACCTATACCGTTTGACTAAAAAACCCTGAGAGCCTAGCAAAAATCACTGTAAAAAGCCATTACGTCTTACTACAGGATTAGGTTTTTTTGTTCCACGCTGCACTCTTTTCATCTTGGGAAAATGTGTACAATGAAAATAGATTAGCTACAATTTAATCAACAAATTGTAGGCATTATGGGAAATGGGCTTACAACAGGTTGCGACGAGCTATAAAACCAAAGCAGTGCAACAGCATACCATTCAAGGTTCAAAATAAGCTAATATAATTAAAATGAAATCAGATAATACTGCTTATAATTATTTCTCATACATTTTCTAGCAGAGAATAATACTTTCTAGTAGCTTTAAACTTTTCCCAGATTCAGCCTGAAATCTTGTTGCATTGATTTCTATATCTCTATTTAGATATGTATTTTAAGTCATAGTTAAAGGGAGTCAGTGTTTTCMAAAATGGAGTTTTGGGAAACCTGTTTACTTGGGAGAAACATGTTTTTTAGGAGGTTTTGTTAAATTCTAGTGCTTCCTATATGTGGACAGAGCTTTGCAATTTAGCAGAGAAAAAAAAATGGAGAAAACAGCCATACCTTTTTGTCACCTCTAGGAGTGTTTGGCAAAACCTTCAATTCTCTGGAAGAAAGTTGTTCCCTCAGTTTTTCTTGATACTTCTTGGAAGTTGGGGGGAACAGCCTCAAGATTCRGTTTGTACCAAGGGTATATTTCAGCTGTTGATACCTCTGCTATGCCAATATTATGTCTTGTCTTTGGTAAGCAGCTGAGTATGCTTCAACTGTAAGTGTAAGATACTGGGCAAAATTATCTTATAATTAYTCCTGCAAGCAATCATGGGTGCAGGTTGCAGGAACTGAAAGGAGGTCACATTGCCCATGCCCTCAGAGCTTCCTGGGCTCAAGCCCTGGAAAGTCAAGGAGAATAGGGAATAGCATTAATGCACAGTGTGAAAGAAAGATCTTCAGCAGCTGAGGGGAGAAAGAGCTAGAAAAAGACAAGTGGAATCAACTGCAGATTAGTTGGATGCGTGGGAAATGTTATAAAAATGCAAAGCTCCCTGAAGAATTATGTCATAAAATAAATGATTCATTTTACAGGTGGTTTGGTGGGTTTTTTTCTTTTTTTTTTTTTTTTTCTTTCCTTAAATTTTCTGTAGCTGTGGCTCTGCTGTTCTGAGACTACTAATTTTGAGGCAGAAACCTAGTAGTATCTATCTCAGGACAGTAAGGAACTTGCCCTGGTGAGAAATGATCCTGTTACAGATTTGGAAATGGCTTACCATTTCCATGTAAGCGTAGATTAACCTTGATTCAAGGGATGGCATCATGAATCACATATTTTTCTTCTTTTTTTTTTTCCTTTGGAGAACTGGAATTCTCTGAGATCAGCTATACTTTCACCCATGGCATGTGTCTCCACTTCCTTGGCTTAAAATGGACATAAACCCATCACTGCATTGATGTTTGGGATGGAAAGTATTAATTATATGATTCTTCTGTCATGCAACTCTGATGGGAAAATTAGGATCTTGATGTTAATTGAAAGGTTTGCGTGGTCTCATGTGAACAYGGCTTTAGATGGATGTCCCAAGAAAACTTGAGTA
Source organism: Oceanodroma leucorhoa (assembly GCA_030449065.1). Lineage (NCBI taxonomy): Eukaryota > Metazoa > Chordata > Aves > Procellariiformes > Oceanodroma > Oceanodroma leucorhoa. The sequence goes on from JASVER010000139.1 coordinate 2,116,376, forward strand.
GATAAGTAAAATTTGTAAACATACATGATGTACATAGCATAATAATTACCCATTTACTGGATAAGGCAGAGATCCTGCTTGAGAGGGAGGGGAAAAAAATACTACCTGTACATACATGGGAAACATAAACTCTAGCATTTCCTAGCTGTTGAGTGCTTACATTTCTGATGTTGAAGTGCTTCCAGTGTGCGCTGGTGCCTTGGAGTTATTGAAGATATAGGGATGTGTTTGCTTTGGTCTCCCAACTTCCCTCAAGAATGACAGCGATGGCCTTAAGACACCATTTATAATCTCAGTTTGGCAATCAGATTCTGTTAACTTAAACTAGGGATAATAACCAGAGTTCATTATATGTAATATTATTATGTATGCTGTTTATTAGTGTATATTTATGTAATATTCAGGTGAGGGTGCCCATACCATGGTCTGCAGATCCTATCTGGTGAACAGAACTATCTGTCCAACCTGCTCTGTGCTGACATCTTTCTCCTCTGATAAGGGCAGGGAATGCGTCGCAGAGCTCACCAAAACGCAGGCTCCTCCTCTTCRCAGGACAGGGCTGGTGAACTCCATGGGGTGTCAAGTCATACGTGAAGGGATACTCGCATAGCCCTTCTTGAAGCAGCGTGTGSATCTGTACCTTGAGGGGAACTGCTGCCTTTTGCTCATATATCAGTATTTATCCACGTAACTGGCAAAAAGAAGCTGGGGTATACGGCCACTCTTCCTCAGTGTGTGTAAAGAAGGTTGTGTGATCAGGCAGTGCTCAGAAGCTGTGTTTTTACTGCTTTTCCAGCATGTACAAATTTATGACTGGAGACTAAAGAGACTCGAAGAACTGAACATTTTCCTTATAGAAATATAAAGTAAAGAAAGAACTAGGAATTAACAGGAGAATCCTGCAACAGATTATAYGGCTGTGAAAGACAGTAGTACTAAATCCACTAAGAGACGTTGTAAACAGAGCAGGAATCATTATCCTGACTTACCAGCCAGGACAAGGTCATAAAATGTGAACAAAATACCAGAATATAGGCTTGGCTGCATCTCTCCGACCCTCCGATTAGTTAGTCCGTTTATGGTTGAGTTTTATGTTTGCTTTATGTTGGTTAAAAACAAGAAAAAAGGGGGGGTGGAGAGACTATGTAAAGTGCAAAACAAGAGTGAGTAGGACTTTGCAATGCTAGAAAGAGCAAAACAGGGGAATCTCTCTGCAAAGGGACTGACGAAAAAGCCTTCTGACGATAACTGTACAGCCTTTGAAACTCTCATTAGGAATATTTGAGAATGATRCTTGAAGCTAAATGACCCATTAGCATCCTCTGCTGCCCAAACAAAGGCTCTGGCGCTTTGGAAGTGGATAAGGACATCTAAGTGTTTTAAGATAGTCTGCAGTTTTAAGCATAGGTTTCCTGGTTTGGCTTGGAATTAATCAAGGTTAAAAGAAAAAAGGATGCTGTAGCAGGCCTGTTGTCTCATGCACTCAGCTTTCAGAATCCATTTTAGTTACCCCTCTAGAAATTAAGGCTGCAAGTGCAGAGACACTATGAAGAAACATCACTTTGTGGGTGAAAAAATTTATTAAACAGAGACATAGCCCTGGTGCACCTGTATTCTCCCCTAAGAGTCACAGTAAACTGATTGAAAAGTGTGAGGAAATGGGTGCCCCCAAGTAGGGTTTTGGGCAGGGGGAGAATAGTGTCCCCCTGCACACTCCTTCCTAGCATACCTGACAAAAAGATCCTTCTCAATACATGCACATGGAATGACGCATATTTAAAGCACCTATTTTTTTCCAAACCCAAAGAAAACATTTCTGTGTGAGTAATTGAAAAGCAACTGGAGAGCCAAGATGAGTCACTGATTATCTGCTATGGAGATAGGACAACACAGTGTTTTAATTTGTTAAAAAAATTATAATCTGGGAATCCACACTTCAGTAAAACCCACCAGTTTGGTTRGTGACTGATTCTGGAGGAGAGGACAGGTCATGCATCACAGTTCTCTGCTGGAAACACTTCTCCAGCTCTGCACAGCAAAACAGATGGGCCCTGGAAGGGTTGCGAAGGGATGAAGCACTGGGCTTTGGAGCACCAACGGAAGAGATGAGTCTCCTATCACTTGCAGTCCAAGAGGCCAAAACATCTGTAGAACAAAACAGCTGGGGAACTATGGCTCTATGGGAAATGCAATGTGGTGCACAGTGGTGTGAACCAGTTAGCGATGGATCTGAGGCAGACTGGGAGGGCTGATTATAGCAGTTAGGGGAAGAAAGGAAGGGAAAGTGGATAACAACAGTAATATTAACATAATCTTTCCTGTGAGAGTGCTGCTTCAGTTGTAAGAAAAGTAAACTCTGGACAAATGCAATTGGTTTATCAGGTCAAGATGGTGTTATCAAGTCTGGTGGCTGGAGGGCTCGTTGATCTGGTCTCAAGGAAAATATCTGAGTTGATTCTGTGTCTCACTGAAGTTGCTTTTTTTTATGTGTTGATAAGAGCATTACTGACAATGTGGGATCATGGAAACACCCTTCTAACACATCCAAAAGGGAGGAAGAGGAATTGAACTATCTGGAAAAGATTTTAAATGGGAACAAACAACATTGTGGCCATGAAGGTCACTGGGAAGGTTGATGGGTTTAAGTAGAAACAGACATCAGAATTAAAACCCTGTGGAATCTCTTTTACCATACCTTAATTTGAGTTAAATCAGGGTGGTTAATGCTGGAGTTACATTTGCCTACCCTGTAAACAGCCTGCCTTATTGCTTGGTTAGATTTCATTGCACAGCAGGGTGGAGAGAGACCTCTTTATCTTGCAGGAGACAGTCTTCCCCTGGCAGCTGGAAAGCAAATTTGACACCCCCAGACCAAAMCCAAACTGAATAGCCTTACGCAAGTTCAGCCCTCCAAGCAGAGTCTGGAAATTTAGTGTGACACAAACAATGATTTAAGCAAGAAGAAGGTAGTACAGAGAAGGTGATTGTATTTAAGGGGGATTTTCACTGAAAAGGAAGAAWCTGGATTGTCCAGAAGGATGAGTCAGTCTGAAAAAAAGAGACAAGTTTTCCATGTTGTATTGACTTATTTCAAATAGTCCTATCAGTGGAAAAATAGCAAAATTTCTTCGTGGATTTATCCTCCATCTTCCTGTTAAATGTCCATGCATTTATTTCCTTGTCTTTCTCCTCTTTTAGCTACGAGCCAGGAAGATGAAGTGCTGCCTTCTCTCTGTTGCGTTGGCCATTCTCCTGTTCATTGTCATAATCATCGCGGTCTCTGTCAAGCACTGATCTGGCTACAGTTTCCACAGGTAAAAGCCTTTAACTAAGTCCTTTATTATATTCTGTAAGATGGTTGGGAGATAGTTTAGGAAGCTGATAATGGTAAGAAAAATTTATCTTAGCTTGCATATTCAGGTCTGGACTGTGAAAATAATTTCCTTTAAAGGGTATCTGAGCTCGGAAATAGCACCCTTAGTGGATCCTTAAATGTAAGCCAAGGTGGTACTCAAACAAAACATCTTATTACCCTTTTCTTTGCTGTTTGTGTTGTGTTTGATTTTATATGCATCTCATAGCAATGCTAATTAATGAATCCTAAATCCATATGAATTAGAGATGCAGAAGAGGTGTTAAAGACCCCAGACTGAAGCAGGGTCGGGGGCAATCCAACATCCCACAGCTATGCTGAGATGTTCCAACGTGCACCTACCTGCTGAGATGTTCCAAAGAGACCCTGTAGCCAAGCCCTCCTGAGGAGCAGGAAGGCAAACAACTGGAGATTGTAGTATGGACAAAAATAAAAATGGGTTTCTGGTGATCTTTGCTCTGGATCCACCCTTAAAAGGAATATTGGTCTGTGGTAGGGAGACTGGGCTGTAACMTTACCAAGACAGCTGAGACATCAAAGCAACTTCATCCCGCTAGTGAAGTTTAAGCTATAGTGTGTTTTCTTYGTAAAGAATGTGCTTTAAATGTAAAGCATAAGACACAAAAAAAGTTTTTCTTTTCCTTTCTTTTTGCCTCATTATCCTAGGAGAATGACTCATAAGTTATTTCTGATAATCTCTGTCTGATACAAAGCATTTCTGAGTGTCTGCGTCTTTAGAAGGGCTCTAAGGCCATTTTTCAAGGAGACATTAGATTTACAGAATTTCTACCACCTCAAGGGTTCTGGGATTCCAGGTCTGCGTGCCTGCTGCCACGGTAGGGTTTCCGACTCGTAAAGCCAGAATCCAAGAGTATCAATGGGACTTTTCCTGCAGAGAGCAAGTAGGAGGCCTGAGGCAGAAAGCAATGGAAGGTGGGGACAACTTTTGTTTTAGAGACCTCTCATRGCCCACAGAGACTTGCATAAAGCATGTGTGATATCACTCCTGTACTTAGTAGATACTGCATTATACTGAGGCTCACTGGGACCTTTTACAATAATTTAAGCGGAGATTTCTTAGCCTGAACTATCCTCTGGAACTACCCTGGAGAAAGCACAAAGAATTGATAGATTTTGTTTATTGTTTTGTTTTACAAGAGTTCAGTGTTACTTGACAATGCTATCCTTCCACCTGAGGATGAAGTCATTGCCCACTAATGTGCCTCCTTTCTACAACATGCTCTCAACTGAAACTATCAGGGGTTGGTTCAAAACAATCACAGAAAGGCGATTCTTCACACAAGGTGTACTTAAGCTTTGGAACTCCTTCTGGCATGACACTGTGGATGCCAAAATTTGGATATAAGAAGAAATTGAACACATTCATGAAAGAAATAAATCTATTGAAGGCTGTAAAGTACTATCTCACTGCTTTTGGATGAGGATGATCATGAGCCCTACATTATTGAATGCTAGGAGAAATAGCTGTAAATATTTTTCTATGCTTGTGTGCTTACTTAGATGTTTGGTCAGCACTGAAGTGAGGACAATATCAGTGAGATGATCCTTTAGATTGATCAAATATGGATGTTCTTACATATATATATCAATTTGACATATATTTTTGTCCCTTTTTTACATTAGAGACACTGCTTACAGGTGCAGATAGTGATCTSTCCTGCTGATTTAAATCTAGAGCAACTACAATAATTTTAGTTGCATTAGTCTGTTTTTACCCTGCATTACTCTGGTTTGAAAATGTGATCCATCATGGTAATCTATAATATAATAAAATTTATTTTGTATATAATTAAATACTCCTATCTACTAGAAATCACAAATCTTATCAACAGTTGACTAAATYTAGACACATTTTAATCTAAATTCCWTAAGTGGAGAAAGTCAGAGAGCCAAAATATTCTTACAATAAAACTCAATTGGAAAACTAGAGTTAATCTTCTGTTAAGAGATCCCTGTCTCGAGGGAAGTGAAACTACAGATACTAATGAAAGCCCTAGGAAAAATATAATGCTCTCCTTYTCATCATCAGTTGTGAAACTAATTATTAAGCTTCTAAAACATGATTTACTCTCCAGCAGTACAAATGTAAGCAAAACCTGCATCGAATTATATTGGAACAAGTATGCTTTCCGATCATTATAAACTGTTCTTAATTTAGATTGACCCCAAATGGTGTGCAGCAGATTTCACATTTGTATTTTGAAGATTTCCAAAACAGAAYGTTTTCAGAATTTCCGTGTCCATAGTGAACATTTTTTCTGCTCTGAATTGCAACGCAAATGGATTTTAAAATATCAGTGGATTTAAAGTTTCAACTACCTCAACAAACTGTTTCATATAAAACCGCMTTACATACTTTAGGGAGATAGAGAACAGCTGGGCTTTAACATATAACAACTCTACATGACTGTTCAGAGAAAAYAAAGGGAAGAAAGCAAGCTAGGGAACTAGTTACAAAATATTCTGATTAACACAGGACACATAACTGAATAAAATCCCAAGTTTAGTAATGACTGGCCAGAACTTCCATTTAACATGTCATCASAAAGTTTTCTCTGTGCTGGACCAGTAAGGAGCCAAAAGAAACACCAACAGCCAACCCACTCAAGTGGTTTAAGTCCCATTTGCATGATATTCAAGGTAGGCTTCTTTAGCTTTCACGAGTGCAGCCACGATGAGAAATCTGAAGGTCACTATTCAGGGAGTTAAAGAAATTATGCCATTAGTATCTATGATTACTAATGATCGTTATGATCATTCACATATAAAGTCATCTTCCTTTTTTTTTTTTTTGTTCCTGTTTCTACTTTTGCAATAATGATACTGAATCAACGGTTCTTCTCAAAAGGACAAAAAAATGCACTTTTTTCCCCACCACAAATCAGACATGACTTTGGCAGACAAGCCCATCCTTCCATAGGAAAGATCACTTTATGAATCTTGAAAAGTAAAAAGCACTTTTYCCCATGAGTTTCTCAAGCAGTGGTGGCATCATCAGCTGCTGGCTCAGTGCATGCAGAGAGACCAGCTGTTCAGGAGAGCTCCGAGCCCTGACTTCTGCCTGTCGAGGCCCCTACCGTAAGTATGTCAGTGCTCCCTTGGGGCAGTTTYGTCTGGCAGAGAGAGAGAAAGAACATCTACGGAGGACGCGGAGAAACTCCTGGGGACTCAAGTCTGTACGTTTGTTTGCTGACACCTCAGGAAAATAGCCCAGGAACTTTTGGGTCACATTGCTTATACTGTAGCAACATTGCAGCTGCTCTTTTTGCTCTTATGGTACAACATCAGTAAACATCTTAAAAGGACAGTATTGCAGTAGCAGTCTAAAAGAAGTCCCTCCCTTAACAATGTCTTTGTCTAGTGTCAGCCTAGACAATAGAMCTTCTGTGTCCTCCTTTTGACTCATTTGGATGAGTGCAGAATTACACAAAGTGACAATCAAGACTGTTGGAATCCTAAGTCTTAAGCATTCTTTAYAGGAAAAAAGAGGTGACAAACTTTGAGAGAGATGCTACATGTTGRAAAATATGCTTTCCAATGACAACTTAATCATCTTGATCTGTTTAGCCAAAGAAAGAAAGAATGAAAGATTACTTGACTACACTGTGCTCTTCTCTTGGAAGAAGTCGTTGCAGCAGAAGGTGCCTTCCCCATTTACAAGACACACTTCAGTCAGACAAATGTTACTGGACTGAGCACATGGACCTTGTATATAGGTCTTTAAACACTGTGGACTTACTGTTCTTTCCAGCTTTAGAATCTGTCTGTGAATAAAGAGATGAGAGCACAGAGGAGTAAAACAGTGTTTTCYTTCTTGGTAGCTGATGCAATGGTTGACAGTGATGCTCAGCTATGGTAGGGCAGAACAACAGGAAAGTGTACAAGTGGTCATTCAGCAGAATATTCTCCCAGCCTTCAGCAACTTGAAGCTCAAAAGCTTCCAGGAAGTAGTTATTTAATCTTTAACAGCCATCGATGCATTCCTTTCTTGTTAATTTGACCAGTTGCATTTTGAACCATCATAAACTTTTAAAATGTGAAATATCCTGAGCRAGGAGTTCCACTCTAATTACAAGCAGCATGTAATTTTTAACATACAGSTAAAAATCCATCTTGGCCAGCATCTCTAGAGAAGGGCTGTAGTCCATATGGAAAAGCAATAATCAGGCTCCAAGTGTCTGTTTCCTGAATATGCAACTGTCTTGTTTTGAATTTAAATTGAATTAATTATTATAGAGAACTAGAAAATATTGTTTTAATTTGGATTTTTTTTTTCCCTCCTTTGCAAGCACAKTTTTCCTTCCCTAATTCATTTATGGGCTTATTATGTGGTTAAATCTTTTCTGTAACCTGACCAATGAGGATGAGGTTCAGAGAGATGATTTTATACAATCCATCTTTKATGTTTGTTCTTTCCTTACTTTCAGACATTAAGTTTTTTGGGTTGGKTTKTTTTTTTTTTTTAGTACCTCATGAACTACAATGTCCCTGTGTGCCTTACCTCTGGTTCCTTGCAATGCAGTAGGAATCATAAAACCTGCATTTGTAGCCACTGCATGTATTTGGAGGAGCAGAGGAATGCCCCTTCATGCAATCTGGCCTAGGGAAGTAAAGAGCATCTTCATCTCAGAGTTTTAAATCTCAGAGTTTGAAACCAGGACAGCAGAACGGGATTTTACTACKTTGGCCTCAGCCCCTTCTGATGTCATTAATGCTGCACTTTTCCCTCATAGCAGCAGACATCCAAGTAGGGCATRAAGTACCATGTGGAGCCAAGAGGAAGTTCTTCCAAGGCTGGAGACATCAATAACTCACCAACAACTGCAATCAGAGCCTGTATCTGTCGGGGTCGTGAGGGCTGTAGCTGGCAGAAAGGGAAAGATTGAGAAGTGGCATTGTGGTACTTGGCATTTACAGGTCTGTCATTCCTTCCCAGCAGGAGACAAGTCTGGGCACCATCTTCTGATACTCGCAGTAGAAATTCTGACATTTGCCCAGTGCATCTCTTGCCTGGCAATGTTAGGTTGTAAGAGCACAGTGGTTTCTACTCAGTGTTGAACACAGCAATAATTCAACCTAAAGAACATTGTAAATAAAGGCAAAACATAGCCAGGTTTGTTTCATGGTATTGCTTTTGCCTTTGAAATTGATGTCATGGGGCTGGCTTTACTTAGTGTCTCTGTTTTTACCACACATCTATATATGGCTAAATAACTATGTGAGCRGCTCAGTTTTCATGCTTGTTCCAGTCTCTCAAGCCCTGAAAGGGTCGTAATATTTTTGACAGCTGTCATTCAAATTCTAAAATAATTCACCCCTCTGCCATAGCTGTGACATTGCTGCCATGTTTGCTCTGCAGCACAATCAGGAATCAATAACTCTGTAATATCTTTTTTTTCCCCTGTTTCCCATTATTTGAAAAGGTTCCTACATTTATAGTCAGGTGTCAATTCTTGTCAATTCGATTCTTGTCTTTTAGTCTCTAATTAATTCCTTGGATCCTGGCATCCTTGCTCAGTTTTTGCTCTGGCAGGAAGACTGAGATACATCCTGATTCTGCAGTAACTTTTGTGCTTCAAATTTAAACAAGTCAAAAATGAGATCTGAATTTTCAATGATAAATATATAATGGGTCTGGTTTTACGATTTCACCCAATTTCTTAAGTTAAGCTAGCATTTACATTCTTGAAGACTTTCCTGATTCCAATGGTCATGTCTGCACTTCTCCTAGCTAAATTATTTCCCTGACAGCCAGTTAAAATCTGAGTTACAGGTAGGTAAAAGAGAGAAATGATTACCAGTAGAAAACTGAAATTTTGAGAGACAAGAGTCTGCTTTATGCAAAAAATCCTTCAGAGTAACAGGGCAAGAAAGGCAGAAGTTCCAGTAAAAACATAGATTTATTTCTAAGAAGTTCTCTGAGTTTTCACCAATTATACACACCTCTTCCAAACCGTCAGACAGATGAGGGTTTGATTGGATATCACATGATCAGGTTGCTGTGGTTGAACGCATTTCAGTCTGACCTTGATTGTTGCCCATCTGCGTGCTCTTTGGTCTTTATAAGCATCACGTAATGCCAGGCCATTAATTCTACTGTGAAAGAGAGCTAAAGGAGGTTGTATTATGTTGCCTTTGCCTTAGCTTGAGAGTCCACATGTAGACAGCTCCTGCAGCTCAATTAACGAGTAGTAACTTAAATTCATTGATTTGAATCCAAAGTCAGTAGAACTTTTGAGCAGTCAGCAGCTTTCTTCGTCGCATCTCAGGTTTCTACGCTGTTTCTTTGCAAGGCGTAGAAAAATGGAGTACTCACACTGAGTGGCTGTGCACAGTGCTGACCCTTCAGATGGATGGCAAGTCTTTGATCTGAGCTTCCCAAAGCAATCTGCAAACATTAATTATTTATGCTTTGTAATGCCTTTAAACTTCAGCCATAATGACACACCTCTAAGGACCTGAGAGRAGAGGTTGATTCCGTTTGAACTGCTAGAAACAACACAAAAATGGCCATACTGATTCAGACCAATGGTCTCTCTGGCCTTATATACTGTGTCATTCACAGGTACTTAAGGAAAGACCATGTGGAAAGAAGAAGAAATATCAGCTACAATYGTGGACAGCACCAGTTATTATTCCTTTAACTGCCTAAATATGGCTTTAGGTGCTTAAAATTTAGGTTCCAACTTGGAAAAGATTGTCATAAGTGTATGTCTAAAATCTTTGAATGAGTCAGCGTCAAGTGTCSTCTTCCCTACGGATAGTCTCATTTCCTCAGGAGCAGTGATGTCTGGTGGAGGGAGCAGYTGGTGTTTGCAGTACAATTAATGGCTCAGGAGGGTTCTCTGAGGCATAAATCAGTAGCCCCAGGGGAAGGGAGGATTAGGCTCTTTATAAGAGCGACACAGATTTATAAACTGCTCTCACGTCACTCCACCACTGTTAGCTGACATTTTSAGTTGGCAATGCTTGAATTACCTGTCTCACCGAGCCCCGAAAATACAGTGAGATTTTGGTGTTGTGAGAAGTACAAGAGCAGAGAAGAGCAGCCCAAGGGAGTCCATTGTTCATCCTGGTGCCCCTTGGCTCTGGGGTGAGTGGACTTTCRATGAAGTCAGTTTGGGAAGGTGTGTCATCATTTTTGATAAGATTAAAACAGCTCATTCTTCTCTGGAGAGAATTCCTCTTGACCTGGGGGTGATGGGAAGATGGGTAAGGTTGCTGCTGCTGAGTGCAGAGGTTGGTGTGTAGGGGACCAGGAGGCCCTGAGTGGCCAGTTCTGTGGTAGCRTGTATTGATCCAACAAAAGACACAAATTCTGTATGTTTCATCACCATTTCAGTCTAAACTGGTTCTGTGATATTTTAAAGCTTTCATATGTGACAGTCTGAAGAAGAGGTCTCTGATGCTGGCAAAGAATAGACACATCTTCACTTTCCCTACTCATAATATTAAAGCACTGTTATTGTTCTTTGTCTTTTCTCCCTAAGTAACTTAGAAATCCAATCTTAACAAATGTGTTTTTCTATTGGAACAACACGGTCACTGCAATTATGGGAATGTTCTATCTCCAAAATCAGTATCAAAGATAGAATCTACATGTCCAGCTCTGGAACCCTCAGCATAAGAAAGGCTTGGACCTGTTGGAGCAGGTGCAGAGGAGGGCCACAAAAATGATCAGAAGGATGGAACACCTCTCCTATGAAGAAAGGCTGAGAGAGTTGGGGTTCTTCAGCCTGGAGAAGGCTTCGGGGAGACCTTATTGAAGCCTGTCAGTACTTAAAGGGGGCTTATAAGAAAGATGAGGACAAACTTTTTAGCAGGACCTGTTGCGACAGGACAAGGGAGAATGGTTTTAAACTAAAAGAGGGTAGATTTAGACTAGATCTGAGGAAGAAATTTTTTACCATGAGGGTGGTGAAACACTGGCACAGGTTGCCAAAAGAGGTGGTAGTTGCCCCATCCCTGGAAACATTCAAAGGGGGGTTGGATGGGGCTCTGAGCAACCTGATCTAGTTGAAGATGTCCCTGCTGATGGCAGGGGGCTTGGACTAGATGACCTTTAAAGGTCCCTTCCACTCCAATCTATTCTATGATTCTATGTTGCTTTTCCCCTTCTGTGGACATGCACACGGTGGTATTATATAGAAACTCTGAGGACATCAGGTTTTGATACACTTAGATACTCTACCTATCTGTGTTCTTGAGATGCAAATGCGAAAAAAAAATTGACTCCTAAAACAGGGAATCTGAAYTGGGTCTGTCTGAGATGGAGTTAATTTCCCYCATAACAGCCCTCATAGTGCTGTGCTTCATATTGGTAGCTAGAAAGGTGTTGATAATACACCAGTGTTTTGGCTACTGCTGAGCAGTGCTCACATAGCACCAAGGCTGTCTCTCCAATATTCCCCCCACCTCACSYCCAAAGGCCAGTAGGCTGGGGGTGGGGCAAGATCTTGTGAGGAGACATAGCCAGGAGAGCTAGCCCAAACTGACCAAMGGGATATTCCATACCATATGGCGTCTGCTCAGCGATAAAARCTAAGAGAAAGGAGGAGGAGGGGGGGCATTTGTTRTCACGACATTTGTCYTCTGGAGCAACCACTACGCGTACTGATGCCCTACTTCCCAGGAAGTGGCTGGACATCGCCTGCTGATGGGAAGTAGAGAATAAGTCTTTTGTTTTCTTTTGCTTCCATGTGTGGCTTTTGCCTTTGTTTTATTAAACTACCTTTATCTTGACCCACAAGTTTTTTTCAATCTAATTTTCTCCCCACCCTATCTTGCTGAGGAGGGGAATGATAGGGCAGCTTGGTGGGCACCTGGCRTCTAGCCAAGGTCAACCCACCACAGAGTCTCATAGGTTTTCTTGGGAATATGACAGCACATAGTTCATCAGTGCYATTCACTAAATGACAGGATATGATTCTCATTGGTATACAAGCTGATTGAAAGTGTTACATGACTATTATCCTTGGTGGTGGTGTCAAAGCAAAATAATTTTGGATCAGTTTTCTCTGGAAGAAAACCTAAAAACCAGCACAGGAGGTTTTCTTTGGTAACAGTGTGTTAAAGAAGAAATACTTTGTCAGTTTAGCTAGAGGAACTAGTGTCCCAGCAGGAAAGACTCTTAAAAGAGCAGTACATCTGTGATTATCTTCATCCTACCAAAGATGAGGAAAAGGCTGAGGTACTTAATGCCTTCTGGGCTTCAATCTTTAATAGTCAGACTTTACTAGTCAGACTGGTTATCCTCAGGGTATTCAGCCCCCTGAGCTGAGTTGTAAGACAGGGACAGCRARCAGAATAAACCCCCCATAATCCAAGAGGAAGAGGTTAACAACCTGCTATGYCACCTGGACACTCACAAGTCTATGGGACAGGATGGGATCCACCCGAGAGCACTGAGGGAGCTGGCAGTGGAGCTTGCCAAGCCGCTCTCCATCATTTATCAGCGGTTCTGGTCAACAGGGGCGGTCCCGGATGACTGGAGGCTTGCCAATGTGAYGCRYGTCTACAAGAAGGGCCGGAAGGAGGATCCGGGGAACTCCAGGCCTGTCAGCCTGACCTCGGTACCRGGGAATATTATGGAGCGGTTCATCTTGAGGGTGCTCACAATACAGGTGCAGGACAACCAGGGGATCAGGCCCAGCCTGCACGGGTTCATGAAGGGCRGGTCCTGCTTGACCAACCTGATCTCCTTCTATGACCCAGTGACCCGCCTGTGGATGAAGGGAAGGCTGTGGATGWGGTCTACCTGGACTTTAGTAAAGACTTTGACACTGTCTCCCACAGCATTCTCCTAGAGAAGCTGGCTGCTCATGGCTTAGACGGATGTACTCTTCATTGGGTAAAAAACTGGCTGGACGGCCGAGCCCAGAGAGTTGYGGTGAATGGAGTCAAATCCAGTTGGCAGCGGGTCAYGAGCGGTGTTCCCCAGGGCTYAGTTTTGGGGCCCGTCTTGTTTAATGTCTTTATCAATGATCTGGATGAGGGGATCGAGTGCACCCTTAGTAAGTTTTCAGATGACACCAAACTGGGTGGGAGTGTTGATCTGCCTGAGKGTRGGAAGGSTCTGCAGAGGGATCTGGACAGGCTGGATCGATGGGCCGAGGCCAAATGTATGAGRTTCAACAAGRCCAAGTGCYKGGTCCTGCACTTGGGTCACAACAACCCCAGGCAACGCTMCAGGCTTGGGGAAGAGTGGCTGGAAAGCTGCCCGGCGGAAAAGGACCTGGAGGTGCTGGTTGACAGCCGGSTGAACATGAGCCRKCAGTGTGCCCAGGTGGCCAAGAAGGCCAACGGCATCCTGGCCTGTGTCAGGAATAGTGTGGCCAGCAGGAGYAGGGAGGTSATCGTGCCCCTGTRCTCGGCACTGGTGAGGCCGCACCTCGAATACTGTGTTCAGTTTTGGGCCCCTCACTACAAGAAGGACATTGAGGTGCTGGAGCGTGTCCAGAGAAGGGCAACGAGGCTGGTGAAGGGTCTAGAGAACAAGTACTGTGAGGAGCGGCTGAGGGAGCTGGGGTTGTTTAGCCTGGAGAAGAGGAGGCTGAGGGGAGRCCTTATCGCTCTCCACAACTACCTGAAAAGAAGCTGTAGCGAGGTGGGTGTTGGTCTCTTCTCCCAAGTAACTAGCGATAGGACGAGAGGAAATGGCTTCAAGTTGCRCCAGGGTAGGTTTAGATTGGACATTAGGAAAAATTTCTTCACCGAAAGGGTTGTCAAGCATTGGAAGAGGCTGCCCAGGGAAGTGGTGGAGTCACCATCCCTGGAGGCGTTCAAAAAACGTGTAGATGTGGCACTTCGGTACATGGTTTAGTGGGCRTGGTGGTRTTGGRTTGATGGYTGGACTTGATGATCTTAGAGRTCTGTTCCAACCTTAATGATTCTATGATTCTATGATTCATGAAAAAGATTTGTTTAGAGGGGACAGTGTGTTTGGTGTTAGTTGTACCTCTCAGCGGGGTCACGTGCAGTGATGTAGATGGGAAGATTGTTCTGTCCCTTCAGTGCCAAAAACTCAAGTTCTGTCTTGGGGAACTGCAGCTTAAACAACTTGATGTTCAACAGATTGGTTAGCATTTCAATGTCATAGGAAAATTGTTAGAAGTGATAAAATATACTCACTGAAGTGCTGTGCTTTATCCCAGCAATCTCCACTGAAGCCCTGGTGCTGGTCTCAACCTAGTTGGAAGATGGCCTCATCCCACAAWGTGCTGTAGCTTGTCATGGTCTCCTTTGCAACCAAGTTACTCTCTCCAAGCAACTGTAATGATCTGGGAGGTATTCTTTAAACCTGAGAGTGAAATCAGAGAAATGATAGAGGCCTTATTCAAGGCTGTTTCTGTGGCCTCCTTTTCTTCCTAGGCCTTCATTAATATGAAAATAAAAYTTWAAAAAWATCTAAAAATCCCACATAACTTCAGACCTGACTGAGTTATAATGTAGTGGTTACCATGTCTTTATTAGCTATCCRCCTCCTTGGGTAGATCTTAGAAATATCCACATTTTGATAATATAGTCTCTTCAATACATAAATAATAAATTCCTAATTGCCTTTATGTCTCTGATGTGACATTCTCAAACCATCTTTAGAAAGAGAATTATAATTCCACTGTACTCAATGAATTTTCTGAAATATCCCTTGTAGTTTCATTGGGTTTTTATAGGAGTTGGAATCTGCTTCACAACAAACTTTCATTTACAGAATGTTTCAGCTCTCAAAATAGGCTTTTTAGATGTATCTGGAAAAGGAGCCTTTTGACTTTATAGAATCATAGAATCATTAAGGTTGGAAAAGACCTCTAAGATCATCGAGTCCAACCATCAACCCAGTACCCATGCCCACTAAACCATGTCCCGAACTTTAGTAGTCATTAAAGAAATAACTGTCTGTTTTTGCTAAAAAACTGCTGGAGAGATGGCTTTTTTACACCTGAGTTTGGTAAGGAAGTTGCTTAAGATTTGACAGATTATGAATTCCCCAATTAATAGCCATATTTTAMCACTGAAATGGGCTTTTTACATTACAATGTTGAATGACTTGGCTGAGGGAGCTGGGGTTGTTTAGCCTGGAGAAGAGGAGGCTGAGGGGAGACCTTATCGCTCTCTACAACTACCTGAAAGGAGGCTGTAGAGTGGCTGGTGTTGGTCTCTTCTCCCAAGTAACAAGTGATATGACGAGAGGAAATGGCCTCAAGTTGCGCCAGGGGAGGTTTAGACTGGATATTAGGAAAAATTTCTTCCCTGAAAGGGTAGTCAGGCATTGGAACAGGCTGCCCAGGGAAGTGGTGGAGTCACCATCCCTGGAGGTGTTCAAAAAACGTGTGGATGTGGCACTTCGGGACGTGGTTTAGTGGGCATGGGTACTGGGTTGATGGTTGGACACGATGATCTTAGAGGTCTTTTCCAACCTTAATGATTCTATGATTCTATGATTCTATGACTTTGCTATTGTCGTGGTTTAACTCCAGCCAGCAACTAAGCCCCACACAGCCACTTGCTTACTCTCCCCTGGTGGGATGGGGGAAATAATCGGAAGGGTTAAAGTGAGAAAACTTGTGGGTTGAGATAAAGACAGTTTAAYAGGCAAAGCAAAAGCCGCGCACGCAAACAAAGCAAAACAAGGAATTCATTCACTCCTTCCCATGGGCAGGCAGGTGTTCAGCCATCTCCAGGAAAGCAGGGCTCCATCATGTGTAACGGTTACTTGAGAAGACAAATGCCATCACTCCAARTGTCCCCCCAATTCCTTCTTCTTCCCCCAGCTTTATATGCTGAACATGATGTCATATGGTGTGGAATATCCCCTTGGTCAGTTGGGGTCAGCTGTCCCAGCTGTGCACCCCCAGCCTCCTCGCTGG
Organism: Oceanodroma leucorhoa; assembly: GCA_030449065.1. Lineage (NCBI taxonomy): Eukaryota > Metazoa > Chordata > Aves > Procellariiformes > Oceanodroma > Oceanodroma leucorhoa. The sequence goes on from JASVER010000139.1 coordinate 2,132,636, forward strand.
TGGGGTGGTGTGAGAAGCAGAAAAGGCCTTGACTCTGTGTAAGCACTGCTCAGCAATAACGAAAACATCCCTGTATTATCAGCCCTGTTTTCAGCACAAATCCAAAACATAGCCCCATACTAGCTACTATGAAGAAAATTAACTGTACCCCAGCCAAAACCATTTCATTTCTCTCACAAGTAGGTCATCAGGAATCACTATGTTGAGGGTTTATACAAAGAGACACCGTATTTACAACTGTGCATCTCAAATTAATCTTATCATCCCAACTCAGAAGGTGGGCAAAGTTTCTTGTCACTGAAATGATGCACAAGGTGGAGTGGAGGTAGATCATTTCAATTTTCACATTACTCTGGTTGATTGAATTACCTCTTGTTAGCTGAACTGCTATAGCTGCCCATGTACAGCCTGCTGAGAGTGCAGAGTAAAATGTGTTAGTTTTGATGTCATGTCATCAAARCATGCTAAGAATAACATCCCATCCATTGCTGCCTCTCAGCTGACAAGCAGTAACTCATTAAACAGCAGTAATTTAATCCCTTTTGATTGTCTGCCTAGTCTTTAGTTAAAAAAAGCCATATCGTCTGTGGAATATTTTCAAGGCATCTGTTTTTTCTTCTTGAAGTTTGAGAGTTCTAGAGTGCTTACAGAAGAAGAGCATGCAACAGCAATATCTTGAGCACCCTCTGCACAGCTTTGGATTGGAGGGATTTTTGAAATGGGGGTAGAAAAAATACCTACCCAGTTTTCAGCTCTGGTGATAACTGTCTGCATTGCCCTTTGATCTTTGGTTGTACATCTCCTTACCTAAATAAARGCCTTGCAGAATCACAGAATGGTTGACGTTGTCAGGGACCTCCAGGGCTCATCTGGTTCAAGCCCCTGCCCAAAGCAGAGTCACCTAGAGCAGGTGCTCGGGGCTGTGTCTGGTCAGGTCTTGAGCACCTCTGAGGATGGAGACTCCACAAACTCTCTGAGCAACCTATTCCCAGTGTTTGATCACCCTCACAGTGAAAAAGTTTCTTTCTTATGCAAAAGTGGAATTTCCTTTATTTCAATTCCTGCAAGGACTGGTTTTTTGATGTCTAGTACTGTGCCTTGTAAGAGTTTGCTATATGAAGAGGCATTCTTGTTGATTATTTTCAACAAAATTGTTCTTAGTTTTACAACTACCATTTGTATTATGTTTACAACATGCAATTAAGGATTCCTATTAAATGTTCTGTACAAGGCAGATCCCAATGACCAATATTATTTACATTTTTTCCAGAACACAGCRTTAAAAAGATTATAGAGAAGAAATTTAATGCAAGAGAGAAGCTATAAAACCTGCATTTCAGCTTGTATGAACAAATTTGGGTATTTATTGTCCTAGGAAATTTTCTCTTTTGACACTCAAATATTGCTGTGGAGTGACAGACACACAAATTTCCTGGAATCCCTTTAAATTGTAGCAACTTCTCCTTTATTAAATTGTATGTTCCAAAGGATATCTTGTTAATGACCAGTATATGGCAAATATATTCTCCAGGCTTATTAGTACAGAAATAATTGTAAGAGGCTGCTATAGTTCATTAAGGCTTATTTATTTTATAGTTCATTAAGGCTAATTTTATAACTATAAAATATATTTTAATTGCCATTTTTGCCTCTGTTTTTTATGTATCTCTGCCATCTACTGCTAGCAATAGTTTCTGATTTTCTTCTTTGGTCCTAGATAATTTGTCACTGTGTTTACTGTGAACTACTTAGTGATGGCTTTTAATCAACAGTTTTGCTGGGCAGTAACAGATGCTAATCTTCAGACAGACACATAATTGGTTGCATATGCTTTTCCTGGGTCAAAAGGGCCACTTAGTATGATCTCTGATCTCTTGATCCAGCAGACTGGAAGTTCACTTTCCTTTATGGACAGAAATTTCTCTTAGTGTATACATGTGATCAAAAATTTCAGTAACTTGATTCAGTGAGTGCCTTGAAGCCTAGAATAGGTTTGATTTACACATAAAAAGTTGTACCATGGGAGTAAAAAGGAATGTGGGTACTTTTATTTTTGGTTTGGGGTTTTTATTTTATTTTTATTTTTATTGATAGTGTAATCATATTAGTAAAATTCTTTCTTTAAAATAAGTTGTAGAACTGTTAATACATATTATATTTTTTAATATAATCAAAACATATCACAGTAGTTTAACATATGGTTAAACTCASCAGTCTGGAGAGCCAATTTTCCAGGCTGGATTTGGGCTATATATTCTTTCATCGCTGTTTGTAATGAGCTGTTATAATACTGAGTTTTCTCCTGCCCTTTGCTCAGTATCYCACTGGCTTATCCATGGCAGGTATGGGCTCGATAGGTACTGCATTGCCACAGATAGTCAGATTTTTCATGGCTCAGGTTTTCCAGCAGATCACAAGGGAACATTCTCCATCTCTAATGCATTCTTGGTTTTGATGTGAAGAGAAACTAAAGAGCAACTTTACCCTAAATCYAATCAAATTATCTCAGAGGGAGACTGGCACACAACTTGGTAAAGGGAACACCCACATCAGCTCAGACACGGGGGAGAGGGAGGAATCTCTCTATTTCTTTTTCTTATGCCTTTTCCACTTTCARTGAATACTTAAGTATTTATTGATGAAAAGACCAGAATTGGAGCATACTGTCTCTCATCCCTGTGTCTTTGCTATCCAGTGATGGAACTGTGCTTGTTTAATGTCTGTCTCTGCAGTTATTTACATATTTGAAAGAGTAGCCCCTTCTGCATGTCTCATACCCTCCTGACTTATGGCAGAAATCCCTGGTTCAAATCTTTATTCTGGGTTTAGGGCAAGATCGGGGTTTGAATTCCCATCTAACCATACAAGACTAAAGCCAGAAGGAATACTATGAGAGGTACTAAATTGTTTCCCTCCCTTCTTGTGGGATTAGAGGAACCAACGCGACAGTATTCAGGAATACTCAAAGGCACAGTCATTTCTGTCATTCATTTGCACAGAGATACAGCAAAATTTGAGTCTCATTGACAAATGTAGGTGAGGAAAAGTAGTCACCTTAGGACACTTTGCTTTTTTCTAAATTTGTGGGTATACTGAATTTTATAATCTGCTGACATCTTTGTTTTTTCGTGCTGTGTTAAAGTGGTAATTTAGTATAATTTTCTGTTGTGACAATTTCATTTTGGTAAAGTCAGCACATTTATCTTTTGCTAAAACATAYGTAGACACTAATGTGCACACACATGCACCCAAAACCTGGGGTACTTAGCAACAGGAAAAAAAACCCTGAACTTGTGTGGGTGGAACAAGCTCATGAGAATGATTGCAGTCAGGGATAAAAGTAGTGATCACTTCAGTTAYGAAGAGGAATTAAAGAGCATGAGGTTAATCAGCAGCCAGCCTTCTCTTCCATTTTTTTGGAGCTGAAGGACAAAGTGCTGACAGTCTTTAGCATTATGTGCATGCATTTGTGTGTGTATTCGGTGTATGTGCTTTTCTGTTCATATGCATCAGTACCTCTGTTGAAAACAGTCTAGTTTAACTATTAAATATCTTGCAAATTGGATGCTATTGGTTTCAATTGCTTAATATAAAACAAAGGACTTTAAGATTACTTTCTATTGTTGTCATTAAACCCTGAATGCTTTCCCTTTTCATTGGAAACATTTTTATAAATCAAAGAGATGGCCATTCTTTTTGTTTCTGTTATTGGTAATGAGTAGTCACCAGGGCTGCTTTTGTCTAAATACCCAGGAAGTTAATGAGCTTACTTCCGCAGGAACAGAAAATCTCACTGTGAATCCATATAATTCTTTTTTTCTGGTAAGATCTTGGTGCATACAGTCACAGTAGAGAAAAGCTCCTCAGTAGCCAGGAAAGAAGATTTCCATCTTCCAGGTCACTCCACCGCTTTCCTTCTCTCATCTTCTGTGAAAGGGAAATTCAAGATTAAGACAGGTATTTGGGTGTCAATGCACCTCCATGAGAGCCAAGTATTCTGAAAACCCCTTAGAGCCAGTGGAGATCTGGACAGTGAAGCCTGGACAGCAATTCATTTGCCCACTTTGAAGGGATGAGTGCAGTGTCCACATACATATGTCTATTGTCATTTGAGTTTCCCAAGGCTGTGTTACCTGGATCCCAGTTGTCAGTCCAGAAGGGCATGGGTGTCACTTGTCATAGCTCCTAGTCCCACACAGATGTCTTGTATACTCTAGCAAGTCTCAACTGKCATGAGATGGTTGTCTGCAGGCAACTGAATTGAGCCCTACAGGTCTACTGTGCAGAAATTAGCTATGTGGGCTTCACAGACTGTATTGACTGGCTACCCAGCGACTGTAAGTGGAGTTTGCACACCCACTGCGCATGGAGACAGAGCCATGCTGACGCCTGAAATGGGTGCCTTAATTCTGAGCTGAATTGTCAGTCACAAGTGGAAGTGCCATTTGGATTTAGCAAAATGAAAGTGATCTGAAACGTGATCTGGAGGTAGAGGTCCATTGAAATGTCAATATGGGTGTTTGCTGTGACTGTCCATAGGCTGGACTGAATGTGGGCTGGACTGATAAGGTTTATACATGCCAACTGCRAGCCTTCTGCAGAAAACACACTGCTTGCAGGCTCCAGAGTTTTATACTGAGGAACAGTTTGGACACATTTCAGCTGATCTTAGCCAAAGTGGAAGATAAAAGGACTTGCAGGCTGGTGCTGCATCTAGTATGACATTAACTCATCTGRCAGCCCTGATACACATCTTTTCCTTGTAGCAGAGATCCAGAGTATGTGGGTCTGTTGTTTCAGCAGGAGCTGACCAATCTTTTCTTGTCCTGTAAGCAACATAATGTTTCAGTATGGTCAAAAACCACACCATGCATGCCACATGGCTTGCAGGCAGAAGCTGGCATTGGCTTCCCAAGGGTTCCTGAAACTTGGACTGGGCTGGTGGTTCATCCCAGGGCTAAMAATTTGGTTTGATTCCTCCCAGAGCTGAAAATTAAGATTATGCAAAAGCCCATGTGCTAGCAGAGTTTTGTATAAGAATTGCTTGAGCACCATATGTCTCCAGATCCCTAGTCGGGTTTCCCCTTTCTTGCATTTTGCTTCTGTGTAGCCAGAATTTCATTTGTCCTTGCTTCCCACAAAGGATCAGTCATGGGAAGGAAGATGTGAAGATGATGATGCCAGCAACAGCCACAAGTAATGGGGAAAGGTGGTACTGACAGATTAATCCACATACTTTCCCTTGCTTTGGTTCCTGCAGCTTATTTGCATGTCCACCCTAGGATGCTCAGTCTTTTCCAGAATCCTTGACACCTCCTGAGTTTTTGGGCAATTGAATTTGCCACTCTGCTTTCTGTCAATAACCCTCCTGACTTTCTTAGGAAAGATAGGAAAGTATCTATCCTACTTTCCAGTAGAGAAGAAACATTTGCATAGCCAAATGAGCTCATACAACTTGTCTGAAGTGGTTGAGSAGCCGCTCCAAACTGAGTAGCCATAAGGAATTCCTGTAATAATTTTATTTGCCTAGATAAGATAGTAAGTAAATGTTAACTTCCTATGATGAGTTTCAATTACCTACTGAGTTTCAATAATCCGCATGTCTGGACTTATTTTCAGTTCTTACTTGCTGTTGAGTTATCCCATTGGATTAACTTGCTCAGACCTTTACAGTAAGTTATGCTGATTCAGTGGGTGGTTTGGCTCCTATCCGAGACACATCAGGCGTCCAAGGAAAAGGCTAGTGATAGCCTTCCCAAAAGAACAAAGAAGCCATCATGGTTTCTCATGGTTTCTCACTGCAAAGAGTCTGAGCAATGAACCCAAATTTAGCTTACAATTACTACAAAACACAGCAAAGTATGATGTTACCTCASTTCAGCCATTCTGAAAACTAGGCATTTAGGTCAAGCAGGTCATGGTGATCCCCACTTTCATCAGTGGTGAAAATTAACCACAGGCACAAGTTAACTCACCTTCTTCTGTCTTTAACACTCACATTAATTTTGGAGAACTTACATTCTTGAGATGTTTCTCTCTGTATAGAGAGACAATAGCTGAGATCAGTGAGGGTAATGCTGGCTTTAACATTCATGGTAAGAGAGCTTTTTATTGTTGGGCAATACATACAGAAATGGCTCTAATGACCCACCTGTATTCACAGACAGGGAAAAAACCATTTAGGGGAGGAAAAACTCAAGCAGAGCCTTGAGCACATGCTTAATGCTTAGCGGGTGTGACCTTCCYGTCTTGTAGGAGCTGGTGAAGCTGCTCCTGAGTTTCAGGTGCATGTTTCACTGCAGGGACTTTGGTGAATCAGAAACACAGAGTGTGTCTGTGAGTGAACTGGGAATAAAACCCATGTTCTTGCCCTCCTATAGCTGCACTTCCATGTAGGGACATACTTTGTTTTTGTCAGAGTATCCTGTTCATAAGAGTTCTCCTTCCCCCCCAGCCTACTGACAAGTACTTCACAACCCACCCTCCCAAAAAAAAMCCCAGCCAAAATATTAAGCTTGATACTGCAACTTAAATAACCAAATCCCCTGCTGAAATGTGTTGGAAAAGTTTAGGCCTGCCAGAAATATTTTGTCAGCCTGTCTCTAGCTTTCCAGTGAAAGGCAGGGTTTTGCTCTCTGTCAGATTTTTWTTTTTTTTTAATCTCCTTTTGATGAGCTTCCTATTGGGTTTTTAGCTACTTATAGAAGAAAGTTAATTTTTTTAATTGCAGTTTCCAACAAAAAAAAAAGCATCACTTCAGAGATCTTCTTGCTTTCATTTTTTTCCTGATGTTGCTTTTACTCTTGACATTCAGCCTACTCAACAAGTCCTGATATGACACTCTATAAAATCTTTATCCTGTCAAAGCCCTGCTGTGAGCATTGCCCAGTGCTTCCAGAATTTGCATTTAGCATCCATTCATACGACTRTATCGGTGAGGTTTTCTTATCATTGAGTAGCCCTCCAGCTTTATATGAAAGGGCACAATGTTAATGAAAACAGCATTAAAACTCTATTAGCATTTAGTGAGATTACTAAGCCATGTTCTGAACTTAATATTAGTTTCAGCATATTTTTTTTTTAACTCACAGTACCCAGAACCTGAGACAGGAGAAACAGTCCTATCCTTGAGCCCATTTTTCAGGTGAGGACATTATTTCAGAAGAAATTGAAGGTTTTGATTTTGAAGGGGATTGTTTAAGGGTTTGGATTTTTTTTTTATGTGGTTTTCTTTTTCTCCTTTTTTCTTTTGAAGGAAGAGCCACTCATTGGAGTTTATATTTCTTTCTGTATGTTTTGACCTGAATACCTAAGRAAAAGGGAGAAAGATCCTGGAAATGTCATATTACACCCTACTTTTTTCAGAATGTTAATGAGGATTTTTGTTCAGACACAAMCTTTGTTTGCTGTTGCTTTTTTTTGGGAAAAAAAAGAGATGAAAACACAATGTGATAGTGATACAGAAAGGAAAATTGCCCACTATGCAAGTGAAAAGCAGACTGAAGTATGCTTGAATCTAAGTACCCAYGTGCTTTCCATCCACAGGCTTGGTTCTAGCTCAAGCAAGATCTTCAGGTGCCTCAGGTGTATTGCTTATTTTAAAAGTACCAAGAGATTATCTCTAGCCTCAAGGCCAAGTTACAAGTCCATGTTGCTTAAGGATACCCTACAATCCCATAGTGCAGAGTAGCATCTCATATCGCTTGACTCTGGGTCTTCTCTGGGTCCTGTGTGGTTCCCTTGTGGTTCTAAGACATTATTACACATTTTTTGCTGTGTTTTTGGCTCTGGAGGTAGCCATATTATTACACTGTGCTAAAGAAGACTGGAGCTTGAGCTAAGATGTGTCACACAACTTGCYACAAAAGATGTAGAGCTTTTTCAGCTTTGGTCACTAAGCCTTTTGGCATAGCTGTGGTAGACTGTGCCTGAAACTCCTGCGTTTGAGACATAGAGAGACACAAGTAGATGTGGATTTGTGGCAAAGTTTCTCAAAGGCATGTTGGYGGTGGTGGTGTTCAGCAAAGGGATGGAAGGAAAGTGGTGGGTTCTGCCTGAGAATGTCAGTTCTATCCCAGGGAAACCTTCAGGTAGCACAGATTTGATATATCTGACTACTCTGATTTTATGGAGGACAGCTAGCATTGCTGGCTGTTCCGGTGTGAGACACAGACATTGACAAAAGTGAGAATAGTTCTTTTAGAAGAACAGCCCCAGCTGAGGTACTTCAATCTTTCTCTTTCTTTAGAAGGAAAAGCCCAAGGAACGATTAAGCTATTATGTTCCAGAATGCACAAAAACTATTTTTATTTTCAGTCTTTGTACTGAAGGACTGATCTGATGGCTGGCAAGGAACTGGATGGAGAAGTGATGATCTCAGCTTAGTTCTTGAGTTTGACACGTGTCTTTTCCCATGGGAAAACCTTCAGTTCRCTTTTGTGTCAGTTCCCCTTCCCCAGATTTGGATAATGGTGTTTGAACTAATTGTCTGTTTCAGTTATATATTATTTGGGTCAATTCTTCTGCTAAAAAAGAATAGAAATCTTCTCTAACCCAAAGGTGTGTTTTGAGGGTAAATTCACTAAGTGCTTCCACCCCCACAGATAYTATGGCAACATTAAGAGAGGGCATATAAGGACTTTGGCTGATAAAAGGACCTTAGGAGAAGAACTGGACAGAACAATCTTCTGTCATGTGTTGAGTCAGCTAATAAAAAAGGTAGTTACTTAAAATGTCCACAGGCATCAAAGCGTAACGGAAGTCTTAGACAAAGGAAAATAATTGAAATTACTATGGACATAATGAGAAATACGCTATAAGGTTTTACAAAGGCTTAGACCAAGGGCTTGATTCTCAAGCTATAGACAGTAGAATTGCATGTAACCAAGTGTAAAAAAACAAAATTAAAAATGGATTTATAAAAGGATATTACAGAGCGTGGTATTAAGTGAACCCAGCTTGTCAGTTCTGGAGCTCAGYGTGAACCCATGTACCGTTCTCATCAGAATGAATGAAGATTGAAGCATTTAATGCTAAACACTGTTATATGCCTTACATTCTTTTCATAATGGACTGTAAGACAGTGTGCCAAACTGAGGATGTTATAATACAGATGTTGATAAAAGCCCAGCGTGCCTTTCATCCAGCTGGTCTTAACTTACCACTCCGAGCACCCCTCTGACGTGCATAATTTTCAATATCCTTGTTTTAAAAGCATCAAAACCAAGATATAAAGAGGTTAAGTAACTTGCTGGAGGCTATCAGAAGAGCACAACTRTGTCAGTTGCTCCCAAGCTCTCACCTTTCAAGCTGAAAGAGATTTTATTTGCACCTCACTCTCTTCAAAGTATGTGTTTAGGTAAATGAAGCAAAAATATCTGTGGCATATATCTGATGATTTCGGTAGAAGTGCTTTGGGGATTAATTTGATCTGCTAATTTCTTGGTAGATACCAGGAACTCAGCTGTGTGTATTCAAAGCACACTGATCCCATCTATTGGGGCTGCTGTGTAATTGATTGTATTGGGTTACAGTAGGTCATCTGTCTTCATGTTGATAATTTCTTTTGGTTTTAGTAGCATTCCATTATTTTCTACTCCATTACATTTTTCACTGTCTAAGGAATTTCAGGTGAAAAATGTATCCCCCCACCAACAACCTCTGCTAATAATTTCACTGTTGTGTTTGGGTCAAATATTGATTGTGATTCACCCCTGAGTGAGGAAGGTGCTGATGTTTAACATCAACAGATTTTCTTTCTTATACTTCATTTCATGCAAAAAATCCCTGTGTGAGCCGGCTGTAAGGATTCCTAAAGAAGAGACAGACTGAAGTCAAATGAAGAAAGGCAGATTCATCTTCYTTAACTCATCCATCTAAAAAGTTAGATTTTCAGTCTAAGTGAGCTCYCTGAACTCACCTCTAGGCATTAAAAAATTGTAGGTATCGCCAGAGGCTGAGCAGTCTTGCCTCTCTTTTAGTATTGTCTTAGAGGATGAAACACCTTTGGCAGCAGCTTTGATTTTTTAYGGGAGCTATTTAGGGATGTTGAAGAAAAAGGATGAGCAAAAAGCACATGAAGTGTTTAGAGAAGCAAATTAGAGCATTGCGAGGTCGAAAAAAAAGATCCACCTGGACCGTGGGGCTTAACTCAGCTTTTTGTGTTTACTGCCACTAACTGACCTAACTAGACAATGAGGATGGTGAAGTGCATAAAGCTATTGAAGCTCCTCCCAGGCTTTTGGGAAGCACTTTCTGCTAAAATTGAGGACAAAATAGAGAGCAGGACAAACTGGTGATGGGTGTAGGCTGGAGAACAGTTAGGTATTGAATAACAAAAAGGACTATCTAGTTTATTGATATCTGCAAACTATTGGTCATTTTCCTTAGTTCTAGTGTTATAGTCAGGATAGCAGGTAAACAAAGATTAATAATTACTTTAAAATAGCCTTTAAATACCTGTAACATGCCAGTGTGAAGTTCAGATTCGTGGTATGCTTTGTTCCAACTGTTCCAGTGCYTTGTGTTCATTTCTTTTTGGCTTTGCTGAAACACCAGAGAGTAGGAACAATATTCTGGTACCTRCTAAACTGGCTTCAAAATATCTTAACTAAATGCTTAAATATTTTACAGAATCCAGCTCCATATTCAGGGAACCTGTAYCTGAAACTAGGACTGATGCCTTTTTCATTGTAATGTGATTCACAACTACAAACARTTTGCTCAATATAATGAACAGGAGACCAGTCCCACAAGAAGCAAATGGTACTTCTGCAGAAAAGTGTTTTTATTTTCTCTGTTATATTAGGAAGATAAAAATAAGGCAAAGATTAGAATAAGRTGTCTAAATATAAATTCTTATTTATGCTTCAGACCTCTTTATTTGAACTTTACCTTGAAAATGCAGCTCAAATGACATCATATATAACTTGTTTTCAGCTACTGGAAGCAGAGTATTGTGTGTTCTGATAGTTCTTTCTTTTTTAATCATCTAAATTTCAAAGTAATTCTGATATTCGTGTGAGATACTAGTTATGCTATTTATGTTATGCCTTGCATGATTCCAGAAATAGCTTTCTATTTTCCTTTCTAAATGATACTGGAATCTACAGAGGAGGAAACAATCCTACTTCTGTCCTTTTTTTCCTACAGTAATAATAATAATCAACAGGAGTAGCATTCTGTCTACCTCTGTAGCACAATTTATCATCTGGAGGTCTCAAAATGCTTTTGAAAACACATGATATTAACTGTGCTTTAGTGACTGAAGAAACAGCAGCACATAGTTAAGCGATTTTCCCAGTATCACAGCGGAACATCACACTAGAGCTAAGCACAGGACCACATCTCCTCCTGTTTTATCCCCAGGTGGTTAGCTCTTCTGTAACCTCTCCACCATTTCCATCCTGTGTTAGCTGAATTTCCTGCACCGAGTTGCACTTTGTTAGATGTGATTTAATGATGAATCCATCTTTTATTGTTACCACGATGACAGGAAAGAATGAATCTTTTCTCTTTCAAATTGAACACAGTTTTAGGATGCAATTTGGCCACTGAGGGGAGGAGTTGCCAGAGAGTCAGGGATGAGACTCAATGGAACAAAAAGTCTTTTTTATTTCTGATGGGGTTCCTGTGCTGTGCTCATCACTGCGGTTTCTCAGCATACGCAGTGTCATAGGAGAATTGCTTGCTGGAAGGCCAGTAAGTATTTGAGGGGCTGTTAATGATATTTGGCAAGGGGTCCTGTCTCCTGTAGGTCATTAAAATGCTTACAATAATAAGACCAGTACTAATGAAGGATACACAACTCCACAGTGAATGTGCCTCTCTATTCTCTCATTTCTCTCACAGCATTGTAGGGCCCAAGCACAGAGGAGRTGCTGCTGAGTTACTCCTGATGAGTATCCTAACCTGCTGCACRTTGAGTATTGAAACTTTAGAGGAAAAAAMCAAACCAAAMCAAAACAAAAATCCCCAACACTTCAGTTTTAAAGGGATATTGTGAAAACTGCATCATGTTCATTGAGACAGCTCAGTTTTCGTAATATTTGCCTGTACAGCCCATTCCTAAGAAAGCCTGAAGACCTCATGTGGAAGTCCAGCCACCCACTTTGGCAGCTTTCAAGTATCATAAGACTAAGTTCTGGCTCCAACTTCCTTAGAATAGCTTCCTCTTTAAGTGATGTACCTCTTTAATCGTTTTAGTTGCACAAAGCCTCTGCAGAAAGAAACTGTGTGTTAATATCACTGGAAAACAGGCCTGAAGAATTAGCTGTAGCACCAATGAAGAGGGTTTTTTTCTTCTAATTCTTGGTGACCAGCCTTACAAATCCCTTATTATTCATTCATGGAAGTGTCACATTTAAAATGCAAATTCCTTCCCATCCTTCTTCCCCATCTCAATGCATTTCCTTTGAAGTCTCCCTGGAGCTCTTGAGGGCCCACAGCAATGGGTTCACTGTGATCAGCCAGCTTGCAAAACGAGTGCCCTGCACCAGCTCAGGTGAATTCAGCTGAGTCTTGCTTATCAGTCCCAGCTTGCAAAAGGCATCTGGACTTTATGGTAGTGGAAAGAAAAGGAAAAACAAAGGATAGCAGGTATACTACTCTCAATGCAAACATACACATTTCTTTCTTTGTTTAGCTTTACTACTACTATTAGGACTGATATTTTTACTAAGCCAGGGTTGTCCCTCCTGAGGTACCTCACAGACCCATATCTGCCATCAGCAGATTCTGCCATGTAGCAGTGAAATCAATAATATAAATAGATGTCTGGTTTGCCTTGCACATATTCTCCTCTTTTTGTCTCGTAGATTGGGAAGAACAAAGTTCTTCTATGGCATCCATTCTAGCAAAAAATCTCAAGGCTCAACTGGCATGGAGTTTCTATATCCACGTGGGGAATGGTCCATTGCCCTTGGTCCTTGCTATCATCCAGACATATTTATGAGTTCTTCTAGGCAGTATGAGCTGACCCAGGCCAAAATTGTGCTATGAATATTTCTAGGAGTTGAGAAAGCCTACTGTGTTCCACTGCAGTACCTGTGGTCCCAGGGGGCTTGGGGAATATATTGGAGGAAAAGATTGTGTTTTCAGGTAGAGTCCAGCTTAGGGGATGCATTGTCCATGATTCAAACTTCTAGGAGCAACATAAATACTGATAATAATGACCATAATAGCATGGTAAATCATATTATCAGTAATGGCTAAATAGTTTAATAATCTTCATCAAATGACTGAGTACCTTATCCAGCAGCTAGACTTGCTGTCTCCTGTGCGCTAATGCAGCCGGTACTTAAAACTGGGAGCAATGTAATTTTGAGTATAGACTGCACTACTTGAGTTAAAAACAAATTTTTATCGTTTTAATGTGGTTTGTGGGGAGAGCTCATGCACACTAATGAACTCCTGAAACTCATGGCCACAAAGTGATAGTTTAAAATTTATCAAAGTTTATATAATATTAATGGGGTCCCTGGAAGAATAATCTCAAATACAATGTTGTTTCCCATTATAAGTGCAAGAAGATACGGTATTCTCAGTCAAAATCATTTTCCTAAACTGGTAAATCAAAACTGTACATATACTGCTGGAGATTCACAAGTCATGAATACGTGTTGACTTCATGGGTTGGTAACGATCCATGTCCACAAAGCAGCCATCCTGTTGACTGTCACACAATTGTCTTCCACCTTGGTTTAAGACCCATCAGATACATTCCACACAGCTTGATGTCCTTACATGGTTGTACACTGTGCCTGTCTTACTGCCCTTTTCCAATCTGGAACTCAAGTACTGCATCTTTCCTACTTTTTAACCAAGGTCTGAATGCCCTTAAGGGAAATGTTGGCCCTTTCAGGAAAACCCGGTCCTTCTACTTATGAAATGAAAAAGCCATCTGGAAAGTAGCTTGGCAGAAAAGGACCTGGGGATCCCGGTGGACACAAAGTTGAACATGACCCGGCAATGGGACCTTGCTGCAAAGTTGGCAAATGGTATCCTCAGCTGCATTAGACAAAGTATTGCCAGCAGGTCAAGGGAGGTGATCCTTCCCCTCTACTCAGCACTGGTAAGGCCACACCTGGAGTGCTGTGTCCAGTTCTGGGCTCCTCAGTACAAAAAAGACATGGACATACTGGAGAAAGTCCAGCAAAGAGCCACAAAGATGATTAAGGGTCTGGAGCATCTATCCTATGAGGAAAGGCTGAGGAACTGTTCAACCTGGAGAAGAGAAGGCTGAGGCGGGGAATCTTATTCATGGCTATAAATTCCTGAAGGGAGTGACAAAAGAAGGTGGAGCCAGGCTCTTTTCAGTGGTGCCCAGTGACAGGACCAGAGGCAACAGGCACAAACTGAAACACAAGAGGCTCCCTCTGAACATCAGGAAACACTTTTCTACTGTGAGGGTGACCGAGCACTGGCACAGGTTGCCCAAGGAGTTGGTGGAGTCTCYGTCCTTGGCGATACTCAAAAGCCATCTGGACAAGATCCTGGGCAGCCAGCTGTAGGTGACCTTGCTTGAGCAGGAGGGGTGGATCTGATAACCTCACAGAATCATAGAATGGTTTGGGTTGGAAGGGACCTTTAAAGGTCATCTATTCCACCCACCCCACCATGGTCAGGGACATCCTTCACTACATCAGGTTGCTCAAAGCCCCGTCCAACCTGACCTCCAGAGGTCCCGTTCAACCTCAACGGTTCCATGATTCTGTGGTTCCAAATACCAATAATTAGAGCGAGAATATTGGACACATGGTTGCCTAGAAAAGCCAAACATGCTCAAACAGCAATGTGATCAAGTTTGCAGCTTCTCACAAATTTCATTAGCAAGTAGGTAGTGAGTAACGTGAACTTCCTTTACCAAATTCCCTTAGCTGTGTTTGGCTTTTGTGCTTTGTATTTGGCTCCATGAGTATCTGAGAGACTTACTGCTGCTTTTAAACGTGATTTGTGATTTTATTAAATGGATTTTGGAGTTAATTGTGTTGGGATGGTTCCACCTGCCAACAGGAAACCAGGACAACATTTTCAATGCCCTTCAGCCCACATACATAATCTAAATAAATTCATGAATGCACAAAAATGATTCTACCTCGTTCCTCTTGCCCAGCAACATGTGTTGGCTCAAAGAACTCAGATTTGCTGTAATCGCCTTTTCCTCTCCAGTAACTCCTTAGAACTCAGCCGCCTCCTTCAGATAACTCTACAACTTCCACCAATTCTAATTATCTCAGATTTTGTTTCTTTTTATGAACTTTTGGGTTTGGGATATTTTGAGTAGCTTGAAAGAGTAATGAGTAATTTGGGAGTGAGGGAGTCACACCAGCACAAATATTAGGAGGATACACTCCTCAATTATATATCTGATGAAGTCAAGAATTTTTAAATTCAGTCATTAACTTTTAGTACTCCAAGAAATTAATCTCTCAAACAGGTTTATCAAAGAAATAGGAATTTAGGGGTCAAAAATAAAACTCTAAAGGGATAAAATTTTGGTTTAGTAAGGGATGAGGACAGAGTCGTCTGTGTATTTCTGAAACGTCCTGATTTTTTTTTATTAAGAAACAGTGATAACTATGTAAACTTAAATACCTTTATAATCCTACTATATACTGTGTTGTTGTTCTTAAAAATGCATTTCCATATAAGATATTTGTACTGTACTAGATGTTCCATTACTTACAAGCTATCTTTACACAACCCTGTTTTGAAAAGGCATCAGAGATGAAAAAAGAACATCTGTTCCATTACACTCTAAAATATAAGGTTGTTTTTACTGTCTATTTAGTCCAGCTTTATAGGAACAAAGCAAACGGGGTTACACTGTTTCTGTTAAGAGATAATTCCTTGGTCCTACATCGCTTAGTGTTTAGCATTTGTCTACGTATATTATCTGGTCTTTTCTTTTGATCCTTGCCATTCTGTCAAACAGAGTCATCAGCACAGGACTGCCTTCTCCTGTGGAAGAAGCTATGGGTTTTCGTCTTGGAATATTAAAGATCAATTTTGATTACATTTGCATCAAGATTTTTATTTTTTTTCTTTACATTAGGCCAGGAAAAATCAGTAGTACTTTTTTATTAAGAGCTTCGTAAAGATCTCTAGTATTATTGTGAAAAATGACACCAGTTTCTGACTTGCTTCAGATTTAATGAGATCTTACTGCTGTTTCTTGGAATGTAAGAGACTAGATTTGCACTTTGTTAATATCTTCCCTCTTACTTTTGGGAACTCAAACAACCATTTGTTTGCATGGTGAACATCTGCTCATTCTACAATAGTTGCAACTGTGCAACGTATACATTCTATAGTGGCTTTTATCTCCCCTACCTTTACAAATTATGTATCAGTCCCTCCCTCTTCACATAAAGTCAGAGAATGTTACTGGAACAGAAAGACAACAGGTTTTTACTCTCTCTCAATCCCACTTTACTATTTAAGTCTTAAAGGGGATTATTTAGAAGAGAGAAAATAAAAATATTCCTCTTAATTAAAATTCGATCAGAACATCAAGATTAATGGTCATTTAGCATTTTTACTTGCCATTCCTACTCACAAAAGCAGCTGCTTCTTCAGTACTACAGTGAGTTTAACATCACGTTGCAGTGAAAGCCAAAGATAGCAAATCTCCATTGGAAAGAGAAAGGAAAATCACTCCTACAAAATGAACTGATATTTCTGCTTGTCAGTTGAAAGTTTTGTTATTCGATACAGACTAGATCATGCCTGGTATATGACAATCCACCTATTCTTTTCGAATCACATATCATTACTAATAGTACATGCTGTCATAGGTACTCAGACGAAATATATAGTACATTATATAGGAGGCAGAATAGAATCCATCTTATTTTCTTTACAGTGATACTTAAGAGAAATGAAGCTTATTTTTGCCAGTAAAATGCAAAGACACTCAGAGAAATGATACCACTCCTTCTTCCATTATCCAGTGACTTGATTGATCGGAGGGTAGCTGTGAGGCACTGATGTAGTGTGCTCATGAGGGGTTTATCAGCTGAGATACACAAACAAGAATGCCATTGCACAGGTGATGACAGGATTTCCCTCTGGAATACAGCATGTACTTATAATTAAGACAAATAAGCTCAAGCTGGAAGGTGGAGCAGAGGTAGAAACAGATTACTAAGATGGTTAAGATAGTGGAGTGCTTATCTTACAAAAGGAGACTAATGAGGTTCTTCTACCATGCAGCTGGAGCTCTAGGGGAACCCAAGTTAGCTCAGCTTGGCCATGAACAGTAATATATTTCATTCCTGGGCCAGCGCACTTGATCTGACTTAGAGATAATGTAGCTCACTCTTACAATGGTTTTCCCAAATGACTGCATCCTCTCTTTCAGCACTTCCATGTTCCTGTGTGCAAAGAAATGTGGCAAAACCCGCAAAGCACTTGAGTTGTTTCACTTTGCAAAAGGGAGTCTGAGAGTGGATACAACTACTCTCTGTAAATCCATCAAGAAGAGGGATTCTTTTCCAAGGGAGGTTCTAGCTGATAAGGATTTTCAGATTCAGTTCCTATAACTGTGAATAAATTAATGCATTGGCCCAAATGCAAGTTCTTCTTTGTATATAATTTCTCCTCCTTTCCCTTTCATGTGCTTGTGTTGTGGTTTAACCCGGCAGGCAGCCAAGCACCACACAGCCGCTCGTTCACTCCCCCAMCCCCCCACAGGGGGTTGGGGGAGAGAATCGGGAAAAAAAAGGAGTAAAATTTATGGATTGAGATAAAGAGAGTTTAATAGAAAAGAGAAGGAAGGGATAATAATAATAATAATGATGATGATGATAATAATAATAATAATGATAGTAGAATATACAAAAAGACTGATGCACAATGCAATTGCTCACCATTTGCTGACCAATAACCAAGCCACGATCGCTACTTCCTGGACCACACCTCCTATTTATGTACTGATCATGGCGTCATATGGTATGGAATACCCCGTTGGCCAGTTGGGTTAGTTGTCCCGGCTATGCTCCCTCCCAGCTTCTTGTGCACCTGGCAGAGCATGGGAAGCTGAAAAGTACTTGATTAATAAACTGCTTAGCAACAATTAAAAACATCAGTGTGTTATCAACATTCTTCTCATAGTAAATTCAAAATACAGCACTAGGAAGAAATGTAACTCTGTCCCAGCCGAAACCAGGACAGCTTGTTACAGACCATTACACAGTCCATGAATTGGTCTTTGTGTTCAAACAGACTCTGTAAGCCTGTCTTTTTTTTGCTGCTTTTCAGTCCTGTTTCAAAAAAGCTGAATGAGACTAGCAAAGGGTTAAACCAGCTTGTAGTGGACAGTGAGATACACACAGATTGCAAAGATTAAATCTCTAAATGTCGAAGTGAGAGAAAGGAAGAGTCTGCCTTGCAATCTTGACTGAGCGTCCCATCATTCCTCGACATTAATACTGGTGAAACAGAGATTAGAAAATCTGCTATTGAGCTAAGTGGAGACTGCARCAGGGAGATAAGTGAACCAGAATATCTGTTCAGAGCTCATTTGTTCAACTTCACTCATTCAGAACCTTTCTGATGGAGAAACATAGGTCTGAATACAAAACGCACAGCTTGTTCAGCTCTGCCATCGCTTTCCAAACCATTCTCGTGAGTGAAGATCTATTCACTGTCATGTAGAAGGCTTCAGAGGATGGTTTTTAGGTTTAAGCATGCAGCTGGATTTATACTGTGGAGTTACTCAGTGCTGCCTCAGGTTAAATCTTATTTTTTTGTTCCTTGCTGTTGTTGGCCAGAAAACCTTGAGAAGAATGGATGCAAGAATATTATTTTTGATTCAAAATATGGTCTTCTTCCTTCTGAAGCAATATTAACTGAATGTTCTCAGGAAACATAGGTGTTGTAGGTTGAGTTGTCAAACTGTTAGTCATTAAGAGATCCCAGTGCATTCTCCCAGGGATCAAAATTGAGGACAGATGACTATATTCTACTTATCTTTTTTTTTTTTTTCATTCAGAGATTTTTAAAATATTCTTTTAACTTCTGTGATATGATCCAAGCCCCTGAGTAACAGATAATCTACAGACAATTCAAATCTGGCCTGATAAATTGAAAAGTAAGCAGTGCACATGCATAGAAAAGTATAAAAAATATCTGAGACAACTTCTTATATGGGAAGAAGACTGAAGATTAAGTTAAAGGAGAACAAATATGTTATCACACAGATAGTAAAATATTCTCCTTTATTCCTCTAAATGTGTTCTCTATACCACTGGGAAGGGGCTTCCATTTTAACAATAAGTGTAGTGACATTCTGTACAAAGTGTGTCACTTGGATGACAGTGATGATTAATTGATAGCACTGGGTTTTAAAACACTGAGAAAAATACTTAAGGGCATGAAATACCAGCTTCTCTCCCATCTAGATCTGGTTTAGAAGTTGCTTTGCAGATGCTTTGCAGTTGAGATGTTGTCTGCACAGAATTAAATAATCCAGTTTGAAAAAGTAGGATAAGGGGCACTTTGATTTAATTTTGGTATTTTTCAGTGTCATCCTAGGTCCTAAGTCCTGCTATTTTTGTGTTTTCCAGCATAAGAACGTGGGCATTAGTGGGTTAGTACCTTCAGCATACTGGTTTCAAGGGTGTTAACAGGCTAGGAAAAACCATTTAGGGGTTGGTGTAAAAGTGAAACAGCAATCATCAACCATTAAGAAACCAAAACCCTTGTGTTCAAGAATGATTTAAAAAAAAAAAAGTTTCTAGGCCTTAGAAAATGCAATTTGCTAATAGACTGTAGTATAACGATTAAGGGGAAGCGATTGTAATTGTAAATTACCATGTGCCACGTGGAAGGCACTAATACACTTAAAATACAATAGCGCATACATCTATGACTAGTAATGAAGGTGATAATCACCTTATATTCACAAAGGAAATGATGTAATAAATCCTATATAATGCAGTTTACWGGTTACCTTGGCAAGGGCACTTGAATCGACAAGCAAAGAACAGACACTCCAATAGCTGCAGTATATATTATAATTAGGAGCATAGAATTCTAATGAAATGTTGTCCTAAGTAATATTGATTCTAATTTGATGGGGTAAGAGTACAATGATGTAATGGCATTCAGCTAGGTTGGTCCACTAAGGAATTAGAGAAACACCCATACTACCCATGATGGGGCCCTTTCAGCAAGACTTCCACCTCTCCCTTTAGTACAACTTACTACTTTCTGACTCCAAAAAAAAGGAAACAGTAGCAAAAGGATCGTGCAAACACTCAGTTGCAGCAGAAGCAATTTTTCAGTTTAAATTAGCATAAATTTAACATCCCATGCAAAAAGATGGGGTTTCAGAGCGTACAAGCTGAACAAACCCTCCCCAAAGTGTCCTTAATTTCACATCTCACTTAGTATGGGGGGCTGGAGATGCTTGGAAGGAGAGTTTCATTGTAAGCTAGCCCTGCAAGGTGAGGAAGGGATACAAATCGTGTGTGAAATTATGGAAGTGAATTAACAGCAGCTTTTCAAGATCAGCATGGATGCTGTGGTTGTCTTGGGCTAAAAAAGAGCAAAACAGACTGCATTTGTAACTATACAATGGTGATGGGAGATTTACAGAGGTACCAATAGGAGCAGCATAACATCAAATGTAGGCTTACTTTTATTAGTACCCTAATAAAAGTGGAAAAAATAATAATGAGGAAAATAACAAGGAAAGACTGAAGGAATTAGGTCTTCTCTTCCTGGAGAACAGAAGGCTCAGGGGGAATCTCTTCACAGTATTCCAGTACTTAAAAGGTGGTTACAAAGAGGATGGGAGGCTCTCTCTTCACAAGGAGCCATGTGGAGAAGACAAGAGGCAATGGATACAAGTTGCACCAGGTCAGGTTTCATCTTGATATAAGAAGGAAGTTTTTTACAGTGAGAACAATCAATCACTGGAACAACCTCCCCAGGGATGTCGTAAAGTCCCCATCACTGAAGGTTTTCAAGCTGCGTTTGGACAGGGTGCTAGATGATCTCATTTAGGCTCCCTTTCCCAGAAAAGGTTGGACCAGATGATCTTTTGAGGTTGCTTCCAACGTGGGCTGTTCTATGATTCTGTGATTCTAATGGCACATGGAAGATGATTTCTAGTTCTTGATTTAGATCTGTACCAAAAATATTAATTTCCAAATTAATTTCAATTACTTTCATACCAGCTTTATCTGAGTATTGTTGATGCCAAGATAAAAATCTTATGATTTTCCTATTTTCAAATAATAACTGAACACAACTGCAAAGACGACAGATTTGGAAGATTGATCATGTACTTTTCTATTATTTCCACAACAGTCCCATGGATCTAGTAAAAATACTAAAAAAGCAAAGAGCTGAAGGTGCAGGTAATTATCATGTGTTTGTTGTCAAATAGCGTTCAGAAGTCSTATTCAAGTTTGTAGTTATTCTTATACGTGTCTTACACAAATAGATTTGTTCATTCTAGGGCAAGAAGAAAAACCCTCTTCAGAMAGCCCGAGCCCAATTCCTCTGAAGTTGATGGTTGCCTCTGAAAATGATGATTACCTTTATTTTTAGTCAGACAAAATTTCGTACACTAGGAAACATCAYGACACATTAATGTCCAAGTTTTGAATAACCAGGGAGAAAACAATATACATTTTTTATACCCTTTATTTACAGTACTATACCTTCAGCAGTAAACAGTAGCCCTGTACACATGAAAATTCAAATTAAAATGTTTTGGAAGTGAAAGCATATGTTGTTAGGAATGGAGCAGTGCAGATCTTAATTCTCAGTGACTACCCTTTTTAAGGATGAGTCTTACATTGGTTACCATGCTGCCCTAATGAAATTCTTGTTATTTTATCATTTATAGCACTGAGGCAATGGGGRTATCTCACTGACCCAGTCAGTCCCCATAACTCAGTTTGTTAGACTTCAGAAGAGGCTCCTGCCCAGGAAACAAATAAACTCAGCTTGATGTTATAAAAACGGTCAAATGTTTTAAGGCAAGATTTGGATGAGCAAAACAATGTATTTTCTAGATAGCTGTGTCTGGATGCAAGCGTAAGCAGAATGGCCTACAGAACTGGAGATCATATCCTTGGAGCTTTGCTGAAAATGCATCCTTGCCTATTTATCTGTTTTTATTTCAACACAAGTTTGCAATTCCATATGCTATTCGTTATCTGAGGTTTTGTCATATCCTCTGCATTGCTCTTATTCTGTCTCTGTCTGTTCTSCTTTCGTGAGTCTTTCTCAGCCTGGCTGGCATAATTTCAGTGTTACAAACTTCAAATGACAATCCAGYAGGATAATGTCTCAAAGGGATCCTCAGCAGTGCTGGATAAGGGAAGCACAGCAAAAAGGGACTTTTAAGAAACTGTAGAGTGTCAGATCCAGAGAATCGGAGCCCAAAATACACAGCCCAAAATACCCAGCCAGTGGTCAGCACAGGGTATTTTGATTCCCATAGTGCCCTGCACCAAAAAAATGCTTCCACACCCACGTTAAAGAAGTTGTCATAGTGTAAGAGAGAAGGCTGATAACTAATAATGAGAAAAAGATCAGAAAYGAAAGAGACCAGAAACAAGGTGATTAATTCTCACGATGAAGGAAGTTATGAGCAGGAGCCTTAGCTGTGCTGTGCATAATGCTCTTGCAGGGGGTGAGGTAAAGATCTGGTAAAATTATTGCTGATAGAGTATTATTCAGATTATTTAGARCTAAGGAGTCTTCAAAAGATCTCAATGACGGCACAAAAGAATAAAATTCTTTGTTGACAAAAATAAATCCAGGTGCTTAGGAAAAAAACTATGGAAACCATGTGTACTCATTGTCAGAATTCGAATTAGCTATTCCTGCTTAGGAAAGGGATTGTACAGTCATCACCTGAAAACGCCAGCTCAGTGGCAGCCAAAATGGTAAATATAATGATAGGAATTATTAGAAAATAACTTGAGAACAAATCAGAAAACACCATTAAGCTAGTCTGTAAATTCACAATATGCATTCATACAGAAAGCTGCAYGCCAGTCTAATTGCTCTGCCTCTGAAAGTTATAGCAACATGAAACAAAATATAAAGAAAGRCAATGATGCTGATCACAGATACGGAACAATTCCCATGCAAAACCTTTTGATAATGAAGCTGCTTACTCAGATTCAGGCCCGGGCACAGCTGCTCTCCGTACTCACCACCTGGTCTATAACATATACGTGTCTTATGCAGAGACAACCAGGAAAATGAGACAGTGGCTTGAACGCGATAACATGTGTTTGAGTGAAATAGCAGGACTCCGAAGTAGAATTAACTGCAGGATTAGTTGGTTTCTTGATTCCTGTTATTGCTGCACATTTTTTATCCTTCTTCAAGTGAAGCAGAAAGGGACAAAATAGAAATGTCCCTCTTAGTTCAGGAAAACTGCCAGTACTTGGATCCTTGCTGGGAAAAATGCCAGCACTCCACTCATGCAATATCTTTCTCACTTTAAGCACACTCTTTAGGAACTGGGGGAAGAGTACAAACCAATGAATGCCCAATACAGGATACCACACTGTGCATCTTCTTTATGCATTGGAAGAAAAAAAAAMCACCCAAAACTATAAATTCCTGGAGTTTGCTAAGTGGTATAGGGGAACTCTTATTTCTCCAGGATTACCGTTTTTGCAAATGCTCTCTTCACATAGCTTTGTAGCTCTCCATCATTGGTTATTACTGCTGTGCTACCTGCAAAGCTAGCTTAAATTCAGAAATACSTCAGATGGGAACAGAGAGAATGGAAATCTGGAAGGGTATTGCAGCCCAAAAGGCTTTGGTGTTCAGGAGGGATCACAGAGTCTTTTTCCTTCTCAGTCTTTAATTGATGCATTTGCCTAGCTGCTGTTTGACATATGGTGGTGGTCTCAAGATAACACCTGGAGTCCCAGTTATTTTGGCAGATGCATAAACATGAACTTGTCTACCTGTGTGGATTTCTGCTCAGTTTTAGGGCTTRTGTGGGTAAGAGACCTGCACAGAGTGAGTCAGCAGGAAGACAATTGTTTTAATGGAGAAAGAAGAGCCCTTCAATGGTYCAAAGCAGGTATACAATACTATATCCCATTGGCTTTCAGTAAGAAGGAGGCTGTGCTTTTGTACCTTTGAAAATCTTCCTCCAAACACTTAATGCCACCACCATAGTTGCCATCAGCTGATCAGCATTTTGCTAACCTCTTGGAAAAAAMTAGAGTTTGGAGCATCTGTGGGGACAAGATGAGCCTCTCACCTCTATCTGATGTCATTCATGTCTAAGCTGAGGGCTACCCATGAAGCAGTTAAAAGATGGTTTCGTTGTTATTACCGATCCTAGATTATCTCATATTAAAGAAGAGAATTAAAAAAAAAAAAACACACACACACAAAAAAAACCCACCGTTATCTGGAAATTAAAAACAAAATGTCTAACAGTTTGGGTTTATCTCGGAGAGGACAACATGCAGTGTATAACCTGCCATGAAATGCCTAGGGCATAGTGAAGCTTTAAAGCACTTAGGAATCATGTTGCTGTCCAGCCCCAGACCTTGACCTGGAACTGTTTCTGCTGTGTATTTAGCAGAGCCAGCTGTGACAGATGCTGTGTTTAAGGACCTAAGGCTCAGAGGTGGGATGCTTTGGAAAAGACGTTAGTGAGAACTTCCCAGAAATGCCTTAATTTTAGGGCACCATAGATGTTTGCAGTGTTAGAGCATGGATCAGATGTCACCCGGAATAAGATCTGCAYGGTCAGGCCTCCAGGCCAGGTCCTGTGACCATGGAAATAAATGGCAAAACTCACGGTGATTTCACTGGGGAAGGGAAGACTGAGATATGAAAATAGTACACTAATGTCGAAAGCAGGATGCTGTAGAGAAAAGGTGTCAGCTTTTTTAATTATGTAGTGAAGATACAAGTGTAGGACATCTGGAGTAGCTTGGGAGGTGTCAAGAGGAGTTCTGTAGCAAATACTTTTTTACACGATTCCCGATAACACTGGAGCTGACACATCAAACTACAGAATTACACGCGTGCACAGAAAAAAATACATCTATATCCAGCAATTCCCAGTGAGTGCAGAAATAAATAATAGAGATTATAGCTAAAAAATATTGTGGTGCAGTGAATTTAAAACTGGGGATCATTCACAGGTCAATTTGGAGGACTGATCCCAAGAAAATGCCCACTACTACCACTAGAATTGTATCATGTTTTTGAACTTCAGTATATAACGGGTAGTAGTGTTTGTATGTCGTCTGGTTTTAAATGGGTGAAATTATGGTGGGTTTTTAGCACCTATAGGAATCTGTCCCTCAGACACATTGTGGTAGTGAAAGCTAAGAAAAGTATTTTTTCATAGCTTAATTCCTTAGTGTACTCAAACTCACTAGAAAAGGTTTTTCCTGGTATGAGATCCTACTGATCCCATTGTTTAATATTCTTTTATTTTTATCAATTATTATTCCAACATTTATGCAAATCCTGGGCATTTTTAGTGTCAAATAGATCTAAACAAACAAACAGAAAAAAATAAGGTCACGCYAAAACAAAGTTTAAAAAAAAAGCTRTTAGAAGACTACAAAATAAATGTAAGAATTGAAGTCAAGCTAAATTCTTCAGTCTAATTTTCATTTCTTTCATTTCTCAACTTTGAAATTTTAAATGGAAATAAAGTTGTTTCACATTCCCTCTATTTGCTTTTGAAAACATCAAAACATAGATATTTATCCTGCTGCTTCTTTTAATTTAATTTTTTATTTTTRGTAAAACCCCAGTACCTTTTTTGCTGTTGTTAACAGATCTTGATTTTTTTTTTTCATTCACAAATTCAGAAGAAAAATACCTTTCAAGACCAATGAAAACCTCTAAGTATGCCTTCTTGTTTATATACATYCTTCAAATACTAGGACATAAGTGGTTTTGCTTGAAACATTTTATAATTCTCCAGCCAGGTAACACAAGAGAAAGGACAAGAAAAAAATAAAACTATGTAACCTGTAAAATTTAATGTAATAAAATTTCATGTTTAATGACTAAAAATCAAGGTAGATTAATGTGAGAGCTTCCGGGAAGAACCGCAGAGAAAAAGGATTGTTATGTAGAAAAACCGAAGCCATGGCTATGTAGATTATATATAGTGAAGTCCACCAGCCAAACAACTTTGATRCATCCTACAATGTGTTTTTCTTCTCACTCCTATCTGCAGACGCTRAGATGAAATTTTGACAGCTTAACTCTCGTCGTGTATCTGCTTATTTAAAAGTGCATTCATTTACCAGAATAGATTATTCAGCTCTTCCCTCTTCTTCAGTGTCTCAGAAGACGACAAAGCATGGGGGGACCTAAGCTGGGACATCAGAAGGACAACTGTAATGAGAGGTATAGCTATGAGGTTAGTTAAGTTCCCTTGCTAAAGAAATTTAAGCATTGCTTTCTAAAAGACATCTAAGAACTTTCCCAGGCTTAATCAGAGGGGAAGATAGAACAAGAAGAATCAAAAGGGGTTTTTTGTCTTTATTAATTTGGCAAACCCAGCTTTAAGTTTGTGCCCAGAAAAAGCCCCATGCTTTGGTGTGTAGACGCAGTATTGATTTTAACGGGGAGCTGTGGTAAGATCCTACGCCTAGCACATGGGAGGAGTAGGGAGGAGCCTCCTGATGCCTTTATCTCTAGCACCAGGTCTGAAGGGATCAGCTCTGCTGCACCCACAGTTGCGCAGCCCCCATGACTGCTGCTCTCCACAGCCTGCAAAAAGGGGTACCCTGAAACTGTTCCTGTGCACAGTGGGAGCACCTAAGGTCACCCCAGTCTCCTTGCCACTGACACAGAGTAGGGTGAAGTAATGGGTTAGGAGAAATGCTACATGGAGGGGAGGGAAAAGTGAAGAATGGAGAGGAAGTACATTTTCCAAGGTTGAGAGAAAAATATTGCTCCAGATTCCGGTTCAACGTATGAACCGTGTGTCTTTCAAGAGGACTTATTTCACATCCTCATTCACATCCTCCCCATTTCACATCCTGAATTTGAACTGCTAATTTATATAAGACAGATAAAAATGCCTGTATATATATATAAGTGCACATATTTCCTCTGTGAGGAAGAAAGTATTATCAAAGCTCAGGAAACTCATGAGGTGATTAAGTGTCTCACCAAAGGTCATGCAAGACTCCATGCTGCCTCTCAAAGTCAGGTACTAAAACCTTTCAGACACAGAAAGGATTTAGCACTTGGCATCTCTCCAGACAATATTAGCAGCACGGCCAGTGTCATTGGTGGCTTTAACCATCAAGACCTCCAGGAACAATGATGAGACCATTGACTTGCTTCAGAGAAGCTGCAAAGTGACTGCCATCAAATTGGACTTTACAGCATTGAGAAACTGGTATTGCTTTCATCTAAATTTCTGCAGCGAGGCTTCTACTGAGCATCTTTAGAGGAAGTGYTGCTAAATTTTCTGCTCGCTTGCCTACCTGGCAGGAGGCAGATAAAAGAACTTTTTCTTTGTATGAAGATATATTTGAAAGCTATTGTTAGCCAGTAGGCCCTCCTAGCTGTGGCAGGATCTCAGCTGCTGAACTCCTAAACTCTGTTATAATGGATTAAGTTTCACTTGTATTTTCTCACGCAGTTCATCCTGGCATGGGCTGTTATTTTTGCTAGAGCTGTAATGGATGAGGTGGTCTGAGAACAGGGCACGTGTGGTCCTGTCCCCACTGGCTTGCTACTTAGCGGCCCTCCCTTGAAGATGCTGCTAGGTCCATATCCTAGAGAGTGAGGGAGGCATATGGGCATGTGAGTCTGTCCTGTTATTTTGTTCAAAAGGGTCTGTACGTGTATTAAAACAAAACAAAACAAAACAAAACAAAMCCACCTTTRTGATATTTGTTGGAATGGTGAAATATCTTAGACACTGGTTGAGCGTACCCTGGGAAGTGACTTTATTAAGTGACTTTGTGCCGTTCCCCATCTCCGGCATCACAAAGATACTTTTTCAGAAGGTCACAAAATGCTGTGTTTGGKTTTTTGTTTTGGTTTGTTTTTTCCCCCGCCTTGATGCCAGCCAAGACACRCAACTGGTGCATCTCACATGGGATTGGCCCTAATCTAAGCCTTGCAATTAGAGCCTGCGTTGTGGAGGCATCCTCCCAGTGCTGGCCCTGCGTGGCAATGGTGGTATCACCAGCAACTGTGGTACTTCTGTGGGCTCTGTTATTGCCCTGTACAGTGAAGAGAAAATGTATTCTGAGACAGAGAACCAAATATCACAGAAAATATGCATTATAGATCCCTTATACCTCATAAATTATTTTCTGGGATTTCTTCTTAGGCTCTTGCCATAGGAGGAAATATACCTGGCCAGGAAATATCCTTGGACCTTCAAGATAAGTGGCATAGCATGGCTTGTGTCCCTGCAGCTAAACTCATTTTCTCTCCCCAGAACAAGGTGGCCTCACCCACGCTGCCTGTTTGTAACAGTCCTGAACCTTGTGCAGTCAAGAGGCTTGAGTCAGTGCTGTGAGTGCAGCTGAGCCCTCTTTTAAGGGTGGCTGAGAATCTGCTGCGTCATTTCAGTGTGAGTCCAAAGTGTCACCTAAGGAGAGTTATTGTGACTGATTGGAAAGCTAAGACCAGAAAGACAGCCCAAGAGAACATGGAAGCCATGCTATACTCCCAACCAACCTTCTGCCCTGATTTATGTGATGTAGGCCCTCCTGTTTTCTGTGTGAGTGGTGCACCACTTTTTTTCTATTCTTCCTTCTCCTTTCTCCTGCACTATGGAAATTGCAAAACTTGTCAGGCTCCTTAACCATCTCCTGTATGACTCCATTGCTGCCACAGCTTCTCTGTCTGCACCTCGGGACTTGTCCTGTCTATAGATACTCTGCAGCATACAACGAAAAAGGGTGCCTGTTAAGACCAGCCTTGTCCGAATGAGCATAGGTGCAAAAATCCCCTCTGGTTCTCAATCAGTGACGCTATGAGCAGCTATTCCTTACAGTGCTCCTGTTGTCCCTGCTCAGCAGCACCAGGGAGGCAGGGGTCAGAGCAGTGACAGGGAAGCATCAGGCCAATGAGTCCGACATTAAGCAATTAGATTAAATTAAAATATGAATGGTGATGTTGAAACCACAGGGAACCTTCTGCATAAGTCAAAAGAAAGTTGCCACTAATGTGAAAGGTATCTCAGCTTCTTCACGGAAATAGACAGATTGGTTTATTTTTAAAGCGGCCTCGACAAAACTAATATATTGTAATCACTAACCTCCAATGGCAACTGGTTCCATCAACATGAAGTGTAAGAACCCCATAAAGGTGCATCCTATCATGTTATATCTAACACACTGGGAGAAGGAGTGAGCCTTCAGCAGTAGGGTGGAAAACAAGATGAGCCTCATAAAGGAAGAACAGCCAGCTGTGTAGTTAGGTCTAATCCTTTCCCGAATTGGAATCTAACCAGAGAGGAGCTCTTTGGCATTTGGGTTTAAATAGGCTGTTCCCAAAAATGTGTGGTATGGTATAAAACACCTAAAAAAAGGCAAAGAGAGCTGTCATATATGAATGAAGCATTTTGCATTCACAGTTTGACTTTTAATATGGTCTGGTGGTACTTTAAAATGAAATAATACTTGACATGTGAAAGTTACCACTTTTCCATATATATGTAAGTTAAATTTTATCTGTTAAGAAAAAATAATCATGTGATTCAGTAACAATGCAGGGGTGTGTTTTATGTGCAAAGAGTATAATCTATATATGCAAAGATATAGAACTTTAAAAGAACTATAAGGTTAAAAAATAAATTATTTAATGGTTAGCAAACATCAAAATTAATATTGCTTATGTAATTTACTTCAGTTCTCTTGTGTATATTTTTTGGTACGATATAAACTTCAGTGATCTAATCCACATGACATTATGCACAGGATGGTGAGCAGTGAGTGGTGAGTGAACAATCATTTGTCCTTCTCATCTTCACCAACACGTGGTCACAGGTTTTATTTACTGCACACCAGTCAAATCCTGTTCTGAATGTAAAGTTAATCACTTCATTGTGAGCTTCCATGTCTCACTTAACCACAGCATATCTGAATTTATCTCCTGAAAGTCCCTTTTATGTGAGAAGAGATTTTGCTCAGATTTTATGAATGAGGAGCTGAAGTGCAGAGATATTTTCAAAAGTGATTGCTGGCGTTTGGACGCCAAATTATGCATGCTTATGGCCTATTTTTTTCAGAGCTAGACGATAACCTGTATGTTCAGAATAGATTTTAGTAGCAGATGTGCATACCCAGGAGCTTTGAAGAAACCCAAAGATTTGGATGGTTGCTTGCCCTGTGAATGGAAGGCAAGGGAAGCACGGAAGAGGCATTCCCTTTGCCTACATTTCCTGTGAGCTTGTGGGATGAAGATAGGGTCAACTGGATGGGTCATGCTTCATGCAGATGACATTTCTAAAGAATTTTAAATTCCTGAAGAATTTAGAAGTGTACATCCTTATGCTTACAGTGAGCATAGGCAAATATAACCTCGCATCTTGGCCAAATGTATTTTTCAGATGAATGACAAAACCATATTCTTGATGCCATTGCCAGTATCAGTTCCCTATTCGAAAAATGGTTACTTTAGAATTTCTCAGCAAAGCATGTAAAGAATATTTTTGTATTGGGGAAAAACAAAGTTTCATCAGTTTACTGAGTTTGCATCTCAATACGGCGATCTGTGGTAATCAACAAGCAAAGAATGACCCTCATTGAAAGGGAGGTAAAGATACACATGATGTTTCAAGCATTTCTGGCAGCTAGTAATTCTGGGTAAGCTCATTTAAATGGTTATGTGCCCCCTTATGGCATCATCAGTGAGGCTATTAAAGCTAAGGTTATTTAGAGCAACGGATACACTAGCACATTACAAACTTGGGAGAAGAAGAAGAGAAGAAAAAAAAAATAGCGTCAGCAAAACAGAGAGAAAAAGAAGGCAAAAAGTGCCAAGATTTTGACAAAGCCAATTCATTCCTCCTGCTGTTCAGAGATAACCAGTGATCGAACATCTACGATAAACCGTGTGACAATGGAGATAAATCCTTGGGGAGCAGAAACTCAAGCTTGAAATAAATGTAGGCAACTTCAGCATAAAAGGTGGGAACACTGTACTGTCTAATTATAGAATAAATGCATGCAAAACAAATGGTGCTAAAATACATGGGTCACTGTCTTCAACAGCTGTTGTAACAGAATTTTGAGCTTTATATTACCCCCTTCTGTGATAAAAACCTAATTCTATCATCTGCTTGTTGTGCAGCTCTTCGTGAGCCATTTGAACTTCTCATGGCTTAATTCACTGTCTTTAAAATGCCTATAAGGACTCTTAAACTCTCTTACATTAGCCACCTGAAACCCAAAAACCAGCAAAATTCCTCTGGGATGAAAGCCTGAGTATGTCATTCCTTAAGTGAAGCGAAGTTTTTATTAACAATTCATTGTACCTGGAATCGTATATTGATTATGGGAGCAGGAGTGTGGGGGAGACCTTCTGGCCTCTATTGAAACAGAAGCTATTGTTACCAGGTTTAAGAAATTTGCCTCTTCTTTGCAAACTGCTTTGACTGCGAAAATAACTGAATTTGTAGCTTTTCCTTACACTGTCACTCCCATTCTGGGTTGAGCACCATTTCAGAGTAGAAAATGTTATGTAATGTCTGACTCGCTCAGGCCTGCAGAAAATCTTATGAGAGCAACATGTAAGGGTAAATGGTAGAAAAAAAATCCTTTTAAATAAGAATGTATACATACTTCACAAGACATGAAGGTGGAAAATGATCTATAAGGCCATCATGCTGCCACACACAGTACAGTCATTCCGCATGATGCTGTGGAGAGACACTCCTATCTGACTGAGGTGCTTTTGTAAAATGTTTTGTCTAGTTTTGTTATAAATGTATCTTGCTGCAGGATTTTCACCTCTCCCCTCTTCTAGAACATTATCAATTTACACGTCAACTTTTATTCTTACTCTTCAGCCTATAACCTCCTTGGCTCAAGTTAGACTGGAAACACAGGAGAAGAGCGTCACTGAGCTGTGGTGCAGATGTTCTGAATAAAATGTCAGCTACTCTAAATATAAGATGAAAATACTTCCCCCCCCACCCTGACCAAATTATCGTTTCATACTAATCTCTAATTCCCAAAACTGGGTTTTAAAACTATTAACACTGAAGGTGTGATATCCTTCCAATTTTCTTTTGAATGTTTTTGCATTAAGGTGGATAACATTATTATCTACACCTCTAGCCAATTGGTCTGCTAAGACCTGAATGGCATTACAGGGCAGTGGGTTTCACAGTCCGGACACAGGTATGCAGTGTGGGATTTGTCAGTCATTTTGAATACAGCTTTTCAGTATAATAAAATTTATTCTTACTCTGTATTTCTATGCAATTCTGAATTAATTCTGAGTTATAAATTAACTTTGGTAAAATGTGATTATTTTACATGCTTTTAAGTACATTACTGTGTCATTGAATTTGCATAGTAAACCTGCCAAACTTTTTCTCTTGTTTGAGAGAGTATTTTCCTCCTACCAGTCATTCCATCACCACACATCTCTTGACCTCATTCTGGTTTGTGCTTTAAATGATCGACCTGCCACCTCTAATTTTACATTTGCCTGTTGCAAATTCTTACCACATTCCAAAATCACTTGGGAAAATTTAAGACATTACACTTTCCATTTTTTCCCACGAGTCAGTCCTTCAGTCTTGCTTTGGTATTTGTTGTCCTTTTTTTGACATTTGTGCACCTACTTTGGTGTAAAGAGGAAAAGTGATCTGAACCTTAAAAGATGACACATATCATTTGGGCTAGACGATCATTGTAGGTCCCTTTCTACTGAACTATTCTATTCTGTTCTGTTCTGTTCTGTTCTATTCTATTCTATTCTATTCTATTCTATTCTATCTTTCAGTATGTCATATCTTACTAAGAAAAATTACTCTCTCAGTCTTGGACTATCCTCACAAATAAATGTTGTTTTGAGGTTTTTGCTGATGTAGAGTTGTAAAGCTATCATTGAATGGCTGATTTTCTTTCTTAATTCTAAACAAATGAAAGGCATTTCTCCTACTTACACTTTCCTGTGTAGTTCAGCTTCAACAATAGTAACCAACGGCACAGTTACTTCCTTTCCTCTTAACCTTTTGTAATGCTCCAATGCCCCAAATAGTTAGGTCCACAACTTCAGCTGATTTGTAAAGCTCTGGAGTAACTTGTGGTTATTTGTCATTTCTGGACATCTTTTCAACTGTGTAAAGTAAAGTATTCAAAAACAATTCTGCAGCCTTCATATCTTTGGGAAGTTTGCATAGGTCTGTGCTTACTCCTTTAGGTACCAAAGTACCTTCAAAAACTTCATCCTAGCAGGATTTCTACTGAAATTGATGTGTTGGCTGGTACATAAATTCATGGCTGAATGCTCATAGCATATCAAGACAACTTCAAGAGGCTTAGCACTGAAAAAAAATCTGAAAACAATTAGTTTAAGGGAATTTCATAGCTTTGCCATTAATGCAACCTCTGCTATTCTTAGTACTTTTATATTTTGCACAGTGAGTCACACAAATGCGGTGAGAAACAACAAAAAGGACGTCAAATTCCATTATGCAGTAAGATGGTGGATGACAAGGGCATCTGGTTGATAGAACAGAACAGAAAATTGCACTTTGTCTGGCAATTAAGGGAATAAAATGGAAAAAAAAGTCACTGTCTTATTTCTGTTTAACTTCAAAAAATACATATGATTTCTGCCTGGGGAAGTTCTGTAGGTGGCTGCCTACCTTCTAGTCCTGCTTAAGGAGCATTTTGTGTTCAAAGTGGAGGAGTAAATCTGGTCATGAAATAGTAATTTGACTAAATTTTCATCTTTGTTTCGGCTTTGCTGTAAAAAGAAAAAAAATAGTCCCATTGCTGACTAGTTTCAGCTTGTGAGTTGATGTAACCATAGGATATTGTTTTTTAATGAACTTTTTGCAGCTAGTTGGTGTTTGGCACCAGAAGGATTGAGTGATGATGCAGATACAATAAACCCAAGTCCTTTTTTTCAGAGCTGAAATCAAAAGCCGAACTTCTGTGCTTCTTTTAAAAGGTCTGAAACAAACCACAGCTCCCTGTCCTGTACTCCACTAAGGCTGATCACTGTACCTTCAGCTACCAGAATAGGAATTAAAAATGTATTAGTTTTGTAACAAAACATCTTCCACATTTTTACAAGTTCACTGACTCAGTAGTCAAAAGGGAATTTGAACAGTTATCCTAAACAATTTCGCTTCAAGCTGTAATTAATGCTTTGGGGTTTTTTTCCTTTTTCTTTGGAAATGGCTGGTTGTCATTTTGAAAAACATGGCTTCCTCCTCTGAACTGAACACAAACCAAATCCAAGTCCAGCCCATTATCAGTGGGATTTAATATTAAAATTCAATGAGTTTTCATTTATTCTCACAAATGGAGTGGAATTCAGAGTAAGTCTTGGCTGCTTTGTGCCAAAGTAGAGGTCACACAGACYTGCAGTCTGCTGTGATGAAGCTACAGAAAGCAATAACAGCAGCAGAAGTGGGTGAATTGGGACCCAAATTGTATAGATTTTACATTTCCCATAGTTTCTCAGGTTTCTAATTACATTATTAAAATGTTCAATGTTATTACTTAATTGTTCTTAATGACTTTTTATGTAATAAGACACTGCTAAAAGAGAAAATATAGACACTCTGTTCCCTCCTCCTTGCAAATGTTTTATGAAAAGAAGAGGAAAGCATCCCACAATTTGAACTTATTTTAAGAGCATAAATACTCTCAAGGAGACCCTGGGAGTAACATCTTCATTCAGCAGGACTTTGGAGGTTTTCCAGTAGGATAAGAGAGGTTTTCAGGCACTTACATCCTGGGAATAAGGCATTGAGTAATGTGGGCTTGAGGATCTATTTCAAAAGGTTTAAGAAGTAATTACTCCAGCTCTTCATCCTCACTTTTAATCYGGAAATTTCTGCCCCCATATGGATTTGGCATTACTGTCCTCAGCTCAGTATCTTCTCATGCTTAGCTTAAACTATTAGCTGGAAATAACTGTAATGGCATGTACTGTTTCCCCTAAATCAATTTTGGGGGCAGTAACTCTTGGCAGAACATCACTAAAGCTTTTCTATTACTGTGTTTCCTATTGTAAAACACTTAAGTGAGACCTGGACTCTCCAGTTTCAAGTTTATCACTCCAGGTTCCATGTGGTTCTTCTGCATCTAGACAATGCATTTGGTAACCCATCCCATYCCTAAAACAAGAGTAGTAGATAAGAAGTTCTATTCCCCAGAGATAAGGCAATAGCCAGACTTCCCTCCAACCATTAAGACCAGTGAGTTTTCATTTATGTTCAGACAYGGCTCATATAAATGGTAGAACGTAGTATATGTTTAGCATCCATGGGCTAAAAAATACATGGGGTATCTAGGCTTCATGGCACACCATAAGCAGTGCAGAAAAGTGATTGAAAGTAGCAAAAACATGCCGATCAACTCCAAACGAACTGTCAACTCCACAAAGCCATTTCTAGTATGTTACACCAGAGCCCATGTCAGATGTTTCTCTTTCACGTTGTCTCTTCTGAGGTCTCTTACTCAAATATGATATGAAGGCAATACAGTAGAAGGCTTTCAAATGCAAATATGAGGAGGGAAATGGCATATGGCAGAAGGCGATGGATGTGCTGGTGAGGGAATATTTAGCCTTTCTTTTGCATAATGTTTCAAGAATATGTCAAAGTGTGAGGCTCTGGTGATGTTGGTGAGGGCAGTCCATGTAGTCCTGAATTCTTTAAGGGGTAATTTGCTTCAGTAAACTGGCTTTTTTTTTTCCTTGAGAAGTGTCATTTTAGAGGCTTTGGAAGTCACTCTATTCGGTCTAGAAACAGGTTCTACAAAGGAAATGTAGTTTTTCCACTGGCAATGCGTTAAAAAAAGAGAAAATAATCAGGCAATAGTATGGCATTACTAAGAATTTCTGTTCTGATTGTGAAGTTTGAAAAATGAGAAGCCACCGGACTATATTTTGGAGGTCAGCCTATATTTTGAATATGGCCTTTTCTTTCCTGTCGGGATTGATATGTGTCCTTTTTCCACTACATTGGAGATGCCTCAAGCCTGGAGCATAAAATTTTGTCACTGAGCTGTGCAGAGATTCCCATGTGACATATATTCTAGCATTTACAGTAATCTCAAATTAATATTCCATGTTACAGAATTTTGCTTCAATAGGATTTTTATACCATATAGTCACCAACCTTAAATATCTATGAAATTTACAAGAAGTAAGAATATGTAGGTATATGTAAAGATTAGTACATCTCCTTTGCCATGTCATTTGAATGTTACTCTGTTGTCTTATATGGTTTTCGGCGCAGGTAACTCTAAACTTTGAACACATTTTTCAAGAAATATTCCAAATGCCTTGATTAATTGAAGGTTTATTTGCTGCCCCTTGCCTTCAAAACATGCATGGTAGTAAATATACTTGAAGTATTTTTTCATTTTGTTTTATTTTGGTCTATGTAAATTGTTCATTTTTAGTAAGAAAATGCAATGATATATGCAAAGTATATCTGCGACCATTGCAACTACTCTTTTGTAGTCATACAGACTTTCAATCCTTTAAATAGCAGGATGGTCTCAATGCATTTATATTATTGGATTTCTGTTATATTTCTCTCCAGCCCTATAGAATTATAATGCTTCTGCAAAATACAGCTCTGAGAGTACCCGAGAGATCTGGATATTTGTTATAATGTAACTGTTGAAATGATGAAATATCAGAAATTTGGAATTTCTTTTTTAATACTTTCCTTTGGGCTCCACCCAATTTTGGAGACAGAAAGCCAAATACTACTATAATAATAAATAAAATCCTTACATAAGCAAAACCAGGGAGTTTTCATCACAATCAATCAGATAGCTCACAAGCCATTAAAAAGGTTATTATAGTTGAAGGTAAAGGAAACCTCTGTTTCTGTTTTACCCAAGCATTTCTTCCATGCAAAAGCAAATATTTTCTGTCAGCATTTTGAAACATATTCACAATACATTATTTAGGTTTATCACTGTTATCCTCGATTCATTTTTTACCCACAGAAGAAATGTAAAATGACGCTCATGAAAACTTTTGCCTTTGAACAAAATGTTGCTGATTTGAAATGGTTGAAAGACATGGATTTAGAGAAAGTACTGTATCAACATCTAAATTTAAAAGGCCAAATTAATCCTACTTGTAATTCAGTCAAGGCTTAGACTCTAACAACTGCTGCATTGCATTTCTCTTGGATGGATGGATAGATGGATGGATGGATGTGACCCAGGATTTTTTATTTATAATGTCTCTGTACTGAGTTTTAAACATTGTTATAAAACAACAAAGTCATTTCAAACACAATAGAAAGCAAATATTAGAATCCCTAGACCTGATTCTCATTAACTTTAATGCCATTTTACACCACTCTTGCAGTG
This sequence comes from Oceanodroma leucorhoa, assembly GCA_030449065.1. NCBI lineage: Eukaryota > Metazoa > Chordata > Aves > Procellariiformes > Oceanodroma > Oceanodroma leucorhoa. The sequence continues at coordinate 2,170,171 of JASVER010000139.1, forward strand.
CATTGGGGCCATAAACTAAATTACATTAAGCGTAAAATGTTTCTAGTGTGAGAACCAGACCCTCTGTATTTACAGCAGTATTACAATCAACCTCGGAAAGATGGTACAACACTTCCCGCAATAATGTTATAATGTTTGCTTTCCCATTTCTAACAGAGGGTTCATCTCAGCTGCTTTCTGTCTCTCAGGTTGGTAATTCTTCTTCCTTTCAGGTTGTATGATGTTGGACAAGCTAGATAAGATCCATGAAAGAATTCTGAAAAAAAAAAAAGCAAATGCATTGCTGAAACTGTGTTATTGGCTCCATCAGCCCCACGCTGGATTTAGGGATATCCTACCCCTGTGTACAGTTGATCCATGACAATTTCTTCTCAATTATTGAGAGCAACCTAATCGAAACAGGACTRGCCAGGTAGGACATTCAGGAACATACCTCTCTGTCATCGCTTTCCACATAGGGGTATAGAAACTAAATCCCATGCATGGAAATGACTGAAAGAAGAGTGCACCTTATGTCATTGGGCAAATTCACAACTTAGTGTCTGCCTTTATCTCACCAATTATTTAGGGAATTTTGGAAGCAGTGAAAAACATGTTATATTTCAGTATTTCCTTTTATCTGGAGAATRCAATGATTTTTCCAGCCATTAGCAAAGTCGGAACTCAAGCGCAGTAAAGAATCCAGGGTGAGGTGAAGGAAGGCCGAAAATAGTAGTCAGATGTGCTATTACATATCAATACTACCCCTTTCAGAAGCTGGTGTTRTAAATCACTCTGATATGGAAAATCATGAATGTTTGGGAGAGAAACCCTAGATTAGTCACCAAAACAAATAAATAAAATAAAAAAAAMCAAAACAAATAAACCAGGTATCTCCAGTCAAAAATCTTCAGTGTTAGGTAAAAGGCAGTTTTAATATAAGAATTGATACTGATCTAAAGATRTAATTTGATAACATGTCTATCATGACCTACTGGGCCCGTTAAAAGACTTGCAAGGTGACAGCCACAAGTAGACCTAATTTGCTCACACAGACATTCAAATCTGACCTAGATCTACAGAGTTTGGGAAATAAAATTTGAAATAAACAGAGACATCTTAATACATTTCTGTTTATTATTTCTTGGAGTTAAAATTCAGTAGAATCCAATATGAAAGTTGTGCTTYGTTGGAAACATCCAGCTTTGCCTTTTTAAAATACTGAACTATTGCAGAGATTAATGAATAATAATGAAAAAAACCTACGTTAATTACAATTTTCTTCCTAAGGAATTCAGATGAAGGATTAAAATAAAAAAAGAGTATCTCAATAAAGGAATTAATGCTCTGAGAATACATTCACAGGACATTGTTTTTTATGGTACGCAGGTGGACATCAGAAGTTGGAACAGATAGTAAAAAATCACTGATTAAGTAAATATTTAATACATCTTGTGGATTCAAAGTTTCTATAGAACAAGACMATACACATTGTATTTTATCAAAAGCACGTATAGCATCCTTTACGTGTTGTGTATCCTTGCAGCAAGGACATCTGAGATGCTGTAGATACATAACCCTGGGTGATACAGKCCCAGAATCGGTACACTAATGTTAGCAGAGCAAATTATCTAGAGTGCCATGTTGGAGAGTGCARCCACACTGCTGCTAATTCAAAATCTCCTCCGTTCATTGCAAAACCCAGTGGCTCTACATGCTGTGCTTTCACATTGCCCTAGAAAGAGGTCCCTATCAATCCCTGGAACACAAAAGATTGCCACCAAGTTCCCACAGGCCTTTTGAGACAAATTGAACTTTCCCTGAGAAGTGGGAAACAAATGCGTGTCATGAAAGGAATGCTATTTATGCAAGTACTGTAAGGCAAAGATGGGAAGGGGTGACAGGTATCAGGTACCATTTTGGCTCAGGAACCAAAGTCATGATCATCTTAGATCCTTGACACTTGCTCCAGAAGAGGAAACGGCAGCCATCCAAACAAATTTGGAAAACATTAAACCATGTAGCGAACATAATGTAAATGRAACCATATTACTTTAGCCTTACGGTGCCTCTGACTGTTAGTCTTATTTTGGGAATGCAATACCTGCAATTAAAACTGCAGTCTTACCAGAGCAGGACCTATCTGAAAGCTAGATATCCCAATAAATGGCTTGTTTTCAAATAATCCTCTCTTTTCTGACTCTTTACTTGGAGTTTATATTCACCATGTTTCCTCTGCAATGTGCTATGGCACTGATTTTCTCTTCTGAGGTCTTCTCATCATTTTTTGATAAAGCCCAAACTTGTTGAGATTGTAATATACACTGTGAGCATGACCCTGGCAGGGGAAGGTACAGCAGAAGAAACACTATAAAAACTTGAATCTTACTCCTAAACTCATGCAAATATTGATTGAGTGAGCAAACTCTGAAATCAGTAGTGGTATTTCTGCTGTAAAGACAACCCCTCAYATAGTAACTCTGCTGTGAAAACGTTTGTGATCAGGGAGTCTGAGTCCAAGGGTTTGGAAACAACAGAAGTTCTTTCTAGGGAAAGAAACAAGACCTCCAGCTGTTTACAGCAGAAATGGAAGAGTTCAATAAAAATTCATCCTTTGAACTTCATCTTTCTTTCTTGATTCTCTTTCCTTACATTTTCTTTCATTCTGCCTTCTGCTCCAACCCCAGTATCTAGCATGCACCCATCTGTTAAAATATAAAAAGGGCTCCCTCTGCTAGTATCTATTAAAGTTCCATATGGCTGAGGTATAGCCTTAGGTGGTGAGCATCACAGAGTGCATCTCTCAGGGAACAGTGATTTCTGCATTTGAGGTTTAATTAGGTAAGTGCTTTTTAAGTAGCATCACAGTTTCCCCTTTAATATTTACTATTCCTCAGCAAAGAAAAAAAGAAGATGAAGCTGGTCTAAAATACAGCCTGACATGTATCAATGAGTGTTCCCATCCTTCTCATAATGATTCACGTCTCCTTCATCGTCACTGTTGGGAATAACAGGCAAAGTGGTCTCCTGRGTGTGCATGATCCCTCCCACCCCGGTCTGCCCAGCTTTTCTTCATTACTGCTGCTCCAGATACGCTTGTACTCTGGGTTACACAGCACCATCTGCTACAGAGGAGGAAGGAGTTGTTTATTTCAAGATGCAGCTGCAATATAGCATTATTGAGGGGGGGAAGAGCTAGAGGAATTGTGTGCTTTTAGATGTCACTTAAAGTGATGGACTGGGGTGTCATGCTGCAGAAATCTACCACCTCCAAACAAGGAATTCCACACTAGGAATCCAGTGCAGTGAAGGCAAAAGGCATCTAAAGAGAGACTTGACAAAGCGTAATTTGAGATTATTCTGATCCTCCCAACTGCTGCCAACTGCAGGTCAAGATAAGAGCAGAGAACTAATCATAAATATTACAGATTTGTTATTTCTTTGCTTCTTTGCTTGCTTTTTCAATGCCGCTGTCATTCCTGTCAAGGGTGAATTTCAGTATCTGAGCAGAGAGGAATACCTCCTGCTTGGTGCATATGAGGAGGTGTAGGCTTCTGCTCAGTCACACTAAATATAATGTCCAGCAACATCACTCTGAAAAAGGCAGTGGGCAGTGCCAARATTCATTGCTAATTGTTTTTTTCTAGGCGATCTCCGTTTTGCCGGATGGAGAAGACTGTGCAGTAACTACCACAATTATTCTGCTTTTCAAATAACTCTAGAGATGTAGAGTTAAAGATAACTCAAAAATCTCTTTCCATTCCATGCATTCATAATAATTCCCTACAGTTTACTCTCTTGTATTTTGTCTAGACTAGTTTTTCATTTTCATGTTAAGCATGTCAAAGACCTCAGTCACTGTGGTATCCAAAATCTGTTAAAAATACCTAAATGGGTATGCCTTTTTTTCTTCCTCTGCCTTTCATTTAACAGACTTTAACTGTTAAAAGGCTTCTTTGATACCCAAAGTGTCTCYTGGAGCCCTTAAATACTTTATCTCCCCTCTTTTGCCTGTTAATCCCTTATAGCACTACATGCTAAAGAGTAAGTAAAATCTTAATCATTTCCGTTCACATAAATGGAACCAGAGCACAATGTAGAATACATAATGTACAACTGTCTCTTCAGTGACTACTCATGATCATCTTCCCTCCCCAACAAACTTCTGTTTCTTTTCAAAAGAAAATGAAGACAGTTCTGGAAGTCTACATAATCCCTTTAATGATGCTGTTCACAGTAGGGATAATAAACAGAGAGGAGTCAAATAGATGCAGCACCCTGATAAAACTGACAGAGCTGATTTTGAGGATGTAAGGACACCCACTCTTGTCAATACAAAAGGAATGTTTCACCTGTTTACTGCCTCCAGCAGCACCCATAAGCAGACACCCAGGGAAGAGTAATAACAGATGMTGTACATAGGGTATTCCCTCAGGCACTGTCCAAGTCTCTGATTATTTCCTGCTCAGGGACTTCTGACACCATTGTTTGCTTAGTAAGTCAGAGATTTTTCTTTGAAATATGTTTCCATTCTTCTCTTCAATCTGTGGATTTTATTTTATTTTATTTTTTCATTTTTGGTGGGGATTGCAAGAGAACATACATATTAGAGGAGGGGGGTGCTTTTCTGTGTATGAAGAACATCATGGGGAAAACAAGATGGAAGCCATATCCATGTAGTTACTGAAGAATTTATGAGGTTTTCGTTAGATGGCTGTCAGTAGGGTCTAACATGAGAGCTAATGCTTATGCATATTTCTAATAATACTGCCCAAGGAAATGAGGATAATCTGGTCTCCATATGAAAATGGGAACACTTTGTGTGTGTGTGTGTTAAGAAAAAAGAAAGAAAAAGAAAAAGTTATAACTTCCAGGGCACATTTTTATGAAGATAGGCTTTTTTCCTTATACTGGTTGTTGCAACACTTGTGTATCTGGTCACTGAAGATTTATTTATAGAGAAAATATACATTTTCTCTATAAAATTCCTTACTTGTGAACAAAGTAAGATAATACAAAATATTTATTTCAGAAGTAAAATATAAAACAAGCAGGGTGGGATTAATTTCACTGAAGTTTAGACAACTAAACCTGAACTAGTCATGCTCCCTTTCAGACATGTTAAATGGTGAACTTTCTGAGCTGTTGAATAGATTCGTTAAAGGTGAGCTGGACTGTCCTCCAGAAGTACTTGTATCTGTCCACTCTCTAAAGGGAAATGGGGGTGACTTGTGTTGATCTGGAGCATTTGTATTCGGATGAGAAGAATCTCATCCATAGTGCTCCATATTTACTTGTTTGGGGTGGTAGAAAAAGGGACAAACCTGCAATAGAGAGAAGATTTCACCCACCTACACTAGAAGGATGGTGGGAGAGATCAAAGGGAAAGTCATCTCAGTTATTCTTACCTTCATTTATGAACAACCAACTAAGGACCAAATGAGGAGGTACCAAAAGATATATCAAGGTTACCTACAGATATCAGAGTGAATTCCCTGATATATCTGTGTTTTCCTGCCACAAGCCTTTGCTCTGATGCAGGGACTAACTGCTTTAGTCTCCTTGGTATCTACTAAAATATCTCCTTTCTGATGGGATTAGGTTTTGCATTAATCTAGTACTTATTGCTGGTGTGTAAGCGACGCAACCATGTGAAGCGTAGTTCCATTCAGTGCTTCAGCCCTGGCACCATCTGTATGAATAACACCAACATATGTATGTAAAAACAGCATCACCCAGAGTTAATAACAGCTAGTGCTCAGATGGATGCAAAAAATGCATTATATTTACATCTATGGAATTTATTAGTTCTGTTTTTAATTAGTTCTCTGTGCAGCAATTTATTTCCAGTACTGTTCTTAATGAAAACTTTACAAGTTGAAATCCTAATTCTAGTACTAGGAGTTTTATCCATTACATCTCTGTCCTCATTGACTAAAATAATTTCTGTTCCCTTCATAGTTAAACAGTCTTTAAAAAAAAAAGAAATCTGAGGTAGATCAAATGTAATTTATTGCATTTAAATACACAGGGCTGTTGCACTGAAATATCCATTACTGTGTAAGACAGCAACACTGCTATGCAATGTACATAGTCTGCCTGTGTTTTTCTTTCCTGACAGGTAGGCTTTTCAACTCTCATTTTCTCTAGTTCTGCACAAATCATGTTATACTTCCACCTTTAAGCAAAACACGGAGCATACACTCCCTGCTCCCTTAGCTGAAATAGCTGGAGTTTAATGTTAACCATGTTGTGTGTCTTCTGTGGGCTTTTTTAGGGTTTATCAGCTCTATTTCCATTAACACATGAATGAGAATTTAAGGGTTTCTGTCACCTTTTACAGCTCTGATTTGCTTGCTCTGTAGTTAAATGCTGCTGCAAGGTGAAAGTCTGGTATTTCCCCATGGCTTTTGGCAGATTCTTAGGGATGGTGAAATAGTAATGATATGCTGAATGGGTACTGAGTGATTTCCACGCTAGGCAGCCTTGGCCACATACTCTAGTGTTTAAGCATCCATCTCCTTGAAATTATCTTTTCATGCAACCAGACATATTTTAATCTGAGTCAGCATTTTCCTTCCTGGTAGTTAATCCAAGCTGAAAGTCAAATGCCAGTAATTCTGCATGTTCTCAAAGGAACATAAGATTTGACACATTGGTGCAAACTGATGATTCGTCAGGTCTGCTATCTAATCTCTATTAGTCTCCAGCACATGATGTCTTATCTGGCCAGTGTTTTATGTCTCTCATTTCGATGTTATCCTGAGTGCTTCCCAGAATAATTCAGCATATTCATAAAGTTGATTTTCTCTCTCCTTTCTCCCTCCACACCACAGTAGTTGCCAAATGTAAGTCTGGGAGCCCTTTCTTTCTAGGGAAAGATAGGCAGTGACTGCACAGACCAAAAGAGATGTGGCCTGTTTCAAGGCAAGTGAGACTCTAGTCACTTGTCCATGAAGTTTGGGGAATGGAGATGTGTACTGTCTGGCTCAAATGTTAACTTGCACCTGAGGACACAGGGGTTAAAGCGTATTAAAAAAAAAAAAAAAGAAAGTTCAGATTGCCTTGGAGCACTCTGAAGGTGAGGTAAGAGGGAGGAAAATAAGCTGTGTAAGTGGTGATGCCTCTATCTTTTAAAATAACATCTTCAAATTGCCTCCATTACTGTAGAAGTCTGATTAAAGAGGTGCAGTGGGTGCACTGTCCGTCCTGTTCGCTGCTAGCAGCTTTTGCCTGACAACCATACCACTTACAAAACGGCGAACAATATAATTCACCTTTTTGTTCCAAATGGCAAAAGGAAGAAACATTCAGTCCTGAAACGCCGGCAAATCTAGCATCTCTGTGCTATGTTCTCCTTTTCATCCTCCTCATGAGAAACAGAATTTCTCATTGTTAACCTAACAATGTTTTCACTCCCAAAGCTCTCCAAATTGCTTTTTTAAAAATAAAGAGATAGATGCAAGAAAAACACTGCATCTTGTAGCTGAGCAAAGCTAATGCATCTTAAAGTGCAAAGTGAGTTCATGGATGGAGAAAGACCAATGCTGGAAGAACTTGTCAGAACCCTAGTTTTACACCTCACACAACCTCAAAAAATGCATTCAGGGCTTATGTCAACAGTATGACTCAAATAATAAGAAGATAGTGGAGGCTCAAAAGGAACTGTGTCTTGGATTAAACATTGTCACGTTAAAGAACTATGTAATGACTTTTCAATCATACACAACTCTGTCATGCACAGTGTTCCATGAGGGAAAGAATAAGGTCAGTTCATTCATAAATAGGAGATTTTCCCCTTGTTTTAATGTGATAAGACAATGCTGCTGAGATTTGCTATTCACTTGCCATTTAATCAGAGTTGAGCTTGCGATGTCATTATCTGATGTTGCACATGTTCAACATCAGATAATTTAAAAAACCTTATAGACATAGTCTTGCTACTTCTATAGCAGCATTTGGTTTTAAAAGGTTGGGCAAAATTACTGCTTCTCCTTCCCCTCTTCCCATCTCATTCATTATGTGTCACCTCCCAGGCCCTGGACATTCCACCTTTGTGAAATGGATTTTCTCATGATCTCCAAAGTTCAGCTAGTAATATTCAATTCTGAAATGTGGTAACACCTATTATATTTCTTGCCATAATTATGTCATAGTCTGCAGTTTTGGCTCCTAGGTGCACATTCTGACACTGCTCCAGACCTTTTTTATAGGTCCACATGACCTTATCAGTTGCATGTTTCTTAAAAACTTTGCCATGTACTGCAACACTAATAGGGAACGCATTGCTAAGACAAATCTTTACAGCTCAGACATAGAAATGCATGGGGGTAAATTCCTACTAGGCACATGCCAATCTTCTAGCATGAAGCCAGGGGAGGTTTAGATTGGATATTAGGAAAAATTTCTTCACTGAAAGGGTAGTCAGGCATTGGAACAGGCTGCCCAGGGAAGTGGTGGAGTCACCATCACTGGAAGCGTTCAAAAAACGTGTGGATGTGGCGCTTTGCGCTTTGGGACATGGTTTAGTGGGCATGGGTGCTGGGTTGATGGTTGGACACGATGATCTTAAAGGTCTTTTCCAGCCTTAATGATTCTATGATTCTGT
>JASVER010000140.1:0-121431 GCA_030449065.1 Oceanodroma leucorhoa
TGATTTTTTGATTTTTTTTTTTTTTTCCCCCCTATTTAATAGAGACAGGTCTGTCGATGCCGAGCGGATGAGTGAGCAGATGGATTTTCATGGGTGACTTGGTCAGATCAGTTCATGTTGTCTTATCGGGTGTATATTCTACAATGATGCTCGGCAGCCTGTTACAAAACACAAAACCGCTGCTTCGTATACAGGTCTGTGTTACTGTGACTTCTCCCAGCTTGTTAAATACACGTGAGGCCAAAGTCTTTGGAGATTAGAGAAGTGACCTCCATGCTATTTGTGGTGATTTCTTGTTGTGAGAAAATGCGTTATTTCTGTGCCAAAGAGTCCTGGCAGCTCCTGGGACACTGTCTTTTCCTTCTGAATTGCATCACATTGTTGATATGTTCTAGTACGTAGGCAAGGAAGCAAGGAGTGACCTGCATCTCAGCGGTCTGGAGGTGGGGAACTTTTGCCCAAAGAAGCGGACGCTGTTGTAGCGGCAGCTCCACGTTGTAGATGAAGTTTGGACGTGTTTTGGCAGATTTTTGGCAGGTCAGCCTCTGTGCAGCCAGCCTTGCTCTGATGAGCTGGAGGAGGTGCTACAGCCAGAGACATGGCAAAGATTTCAGCATTTGTCACACAGATCTGTATTGCTGCTGGGTTTCAGGCAGCAGTCTTATTTTCCATGGCTCCTTTTTTTAATAAATTACCTCCACCCCCTCCCCAAGAGCAATATGAACAGGAATCACTGCACACAAACCCTCTCTTCTGGTACTGGGTATCTTTGTCTCAGACTGAATCTACCTTTTAATATCTGCTAATCTCAGACCTGACACCTCCTGGTAAAAATACCATAAAATGTTCAGCCCAGGGTAGAGTGCTCAGCATTAAATCAGGGTCATGGAGCGTATTGATTTTTTTTTTTTTTTTTTAGATGCAGAAATCAATAGAACCCTTGCTTTTCCCATCACCAGTGTATTAAATTAGCTTGAAACATTTGTGAGGCTGATTCAAAACTTAGGGTTGCTACATCTTTAAATAATATTTGGAAAGTTATAAGGGTGTGTGCATGTATTTTTTTCTTTTAGTTAACATTGGTAGGAGCAAGCCTACTGGGATTTGAAGTGTTTCAGAGCTACAGTGAAAGTAAAACATAAAGTGAATGCCCCTTATCATTTGCATTCTAACGGAGGTCCACTTCTATTAGAGGACCTGTTTTTTTCTCTTAATGACTTTTTCAGGACTCTTCTAAGCATTCCAGTAGCTTACTACAGCTTGATTGCTGCCTCTAAAATGCATTTGTATTAATGATCGCCTTGGTGACATTAGTCATGGAGATGATGCACAAGTCCACGAGTATATTGGGTTTTGAGAATCCATTGAAGGTATTATGTTTTCAGGTTACTGGAGAGCTGAGGTTTGGGAGTGAGAATTGATGTCTTCGCGTAGGTTGGGGAAAAATAGATTCGTTTTTGTGGCAGAAGGAACCAAAGGTGACTGCTTATGCCCCAAAGTTTGTTTCTGCTGTCTAACCAGTTGGTTCTAATAAAAAGCTTCTGTAGTGACAAATTGTCTCTCCTTCACATCCATAAACTGTCTTGCTATAGTAGCACTACTGGTGCTATATGAAGTGTTTYAAGTTACTTGTAATGTGTGTGTGCATGTTCAAAGGATCCAGAAAGAAAAGGAGTTTTAATGTTCTGCYSAGCTTGGGAATATAACTAGAACTTACATTAACATTGCCATTATAGTTAAATATAATTTAATTTTTTTTGTCCTGACGTTGCTTGATGGCTGGCGATTAGCATTTAGCACTACTTCTTTGTTGTACTTTAAATATTTTCTCTGGACATCTTTCATTCCCTTAAGAGAAAAATTTTATCRTGATTGTTTATACTGGTAAAAATGTAATCTTCTTTCACAGTCCAAATTTATAACTGTCTTGTGCTGTGTGAAGCGTGGTATGTATCAATTATATACGAGTCTGTTATGAAAGCAGCTGAGTATCGTGCCACATGGAGGGGCTCTTCTGATGCCCTGAATCCTGGAGAACCAACACTTCTGTTCGGAGAGGGTCTGGATGGGGTACATGTGTGTCTGTGACTGCCTGCAGACTGGGAAACAACTCCTTACTTCCAACTTCACACTGAGGTAGCGGTGCTGCTGCGTGTGAAGCTGCTGAAATGGAACAAGAAAGTCTAACAGCTGGAGTTGCTGGCTTGTGCCAGGCTTGTGCTGTTGCAGCTACGTAGGTACTGGTACCAAAGCTGTCTGGTTTCCTACTGCTCTAGGTTTAGTTGCTGGGGTGGGGGGGACAGGATGCCACACAAAAAATCCCGGCTATGTGATTAGGTGCTTAAATAAGTGCCTGTGGAGGTACAAAATATTAGGTGTCCAAGAGTAAAGTGTTGTCTAGAAAATGGAGACATGCTATGCTGCTGGTAATACCAATTTGCTCTGTTAATGTCCATCTGGGTTACACCGTTTACTTAAAGSTACCTCAGTGCTGAGAAGAGATTGTTAAAGTGGGAGGAAGTAAAACAAGTGGCTGGCGGATAATGCACAAGAGAAGAGCAGAACAAACTAGGACTGTGTTTGGGGGTGGATCTGAAGCATGGGAGAGAAGGACATTAGTTCCTTTGGTCAGTAAATTTAGAAAGACCATTTAATTTGGTTGGTATTTGAGATACCATTTTGGAATTATACCTTTTTGCTACAGGGAAGACTAGTAAAAGGAAATGCTTGGACATATGTGAGGAAGATGCTTCTAATGTTGAAAGCGACTAGGCTTCACAGTAGTTGGAAGCACTCTGTGATGGGGGCTTTTAAAACTGTGCACCGGTGAGCACATGCTGGGGGATAATTCTGCTTTTGTAGAAGATGGACCAGTTTTTGAAAGAAACTTTTTTCTTTTGCTGACTTTTCCTAGTCTTTTGAACTAAACTTGTCAATGTAAAATCCTAAAAATCAAACTTCAGTCTCTGTATTGCAGCTGGCTCTGGAGACAGTAGGAGTATTTCCTCTCTGAACTTGTATTGTGGAAAAAGTCTTGAATTTTGTTCACTGTATCTTCTTCCTTTCCCTTTTCATGTTCAGCCCCCTCCCCTTTACTGTTTTTTAGTGAATGTACTCTGAAAAAAACCTTGAAAAGTGGTGCTACTACTAGATAGACCTGTAATCCCATTAGAGTTCTTTTTAACAGAAAACCAGAATCTGCTTTCTTTGGATGGCTTCTGAATGCCAACAAAATAGTGCTTCTTGTAAACCCTGTTCTTATTACTCTATGCTTTCTGTGCTACCCAGCTGACAGCCTGTATTGCTTTTGGTTGTAGATTTCTTTTCAGGAGTCTTTCAAAGGCTTATGTGCTAAGCTGTGCAAACAAGGTGATTTTCAAGTCACATGGCTTTCATCAAACAGCTCTAATGCCTTTGGAACGGTATAGAATTAATACTCTCCTGAGTAAGGTTTTTTTGGGGGGGAAGAGCCTAAATATCTCAGTGTTCATACTATTAATATCAATTAAAAAGATTGATTGCATTCTGGAAGTTTTGGGGAGCAAATAGGCATGGTGGGAAAAGTATCCAGTTTATTACAAAGATTTTAAACCTAGACTGGTGTCTTAGATGGGTTTTTCTGGGTTTTGTGATAAAAATGTTCCAGCTGTCTGTAAGTGTAAACTTAACGTGTTATATTGGCTTCCAGTGCGAGATCTTGTATGGCTTGAGTTCTTCTGCAAAGATAACCAGTCCATAATACATACATCTCCGAAAGGCATATTTCTGTGAATAAAATATACCGGTGTTAATAGACGCTTTGCTCCTTTGCACTTAGGATGTTCTTTTTGTACAGATGATAACTCCTGACAACAGTTTCAGTAATAATGTGTGGTGCGGGTGTGAGTAGCTGCAGCTGGAAGTAGCTGTGAGGCTCTCCAGGACCTCTGGTGTCATTCCGGGGTAGGCACAAGCATTGCGGCACAGAAGCCCGTGAAGTCCCAGAGATGGACTATACTAGTACGCGAGAGCTCTGCAAGCAGGTAGCCAGGACATTTGCCAGGCACAGAAAAGAAGCGGGCTGAGGAAAATCAGGATGACGGTGGAGGTCCTGGCTGGCAGGAGTGGTAAAATGGAATGGGCGAAGGGGGAAACGGCCTCAGGTGGAGGTGTTGGTATGGGGGCTCTGCAGGGGTCAGTGACTGGGACTATAAAATTACAGTGGATTCAGATTTGCAGATGATAGACATTGGTGCTGCATAAATTATGAGGGTATGACCATTGCGCAGCCTGATCCCTAGGAAACGTGGATCCATTTATTAGTATAGTTCAATACTTCAGTGCCAGGAATGCACACAGGCTCTGGAAAGGACAGGCAAGGCACAGAGTGCAAGTTATTTAGCACGTAGTCGTGTTGCTGTGCAGAAAAAGTGCAATCCTGAGGGAGTAGTAAGAGTGTATACACCAGCGTTGTGCCGATACCAGAAAATTCCAGTACCAGTGAAATACCGTGAGGGTGGAAAAGGAGCACAAGTTCTGCAGAGGTGCCCTGCTGAGAGGCACGGAGACCTCYTAAAGGAGTTTTGTCTGGTTTATGTGAAAGATTAACAAATGACCAAAAAAAACCCAACAACAACAAAAAAAACCAAAACCCAACACACAACCAAAACTGAGTATTAGAGAGCTGCTTAATATAGTGGAAATAGGCATGACAAGAACCAAAAGGAAGCAGATGAATTAAATGAAATTGTACACTTTCAGCCAAGAGGATGATTAATCGTTGGAACGAGTTCTCAAAATAAGGTATTTTCCCAGGCACTGTCTAGTCAAATGTGATTAAATGGGTTTTGTGAAGAAGTAACAGGATAAAATGTCTGTGACACACGTAGGAGGTCAGCCTAGCTGATGTAATTCTCTTTCACGGCCTTAGCTCTGCAACCCTGTGAAAACTTTATAAAGGTGGCATAATGGATTTCAGCTTGCTGAAACTGTAGAAGGGTCATCATCTTGACTTGAATGAGGAAATATCCCGCTTGGCTTTTGGATTTCACTGGGAATAAATAATTAGTATTTACGTAGTTCTTTCTATTAATACATTTTCACGCTTGCAGGAAGGCACGTCTAGTCTAAAGCCAGATGACAAGCGTAGAGGTGAAGCATGGCCAAGTGAATCAGCAGCAGACCTGGAAAAAGACCCAGTGTCTCCTGGATCCCTGGCTGAGACAGGCTTGTTTTCTTGGGAGGACTCAGCTGTCTGAAATCTGGCATGTTCTCCAGTCCATATCATTTCTTAACTCCAGAAGGCCAAACGTGACAACATGGGTTAAGCCTAGATATCACAAAACGGTGTTCTGATGAAAAGCATGAGTCATACTAAGAAATTGTATTTTAATTTTTTTATTTATATATATATATTTTATATATATATATTTTATATATATATTTATATATATATATATATAAAAAAAATTAGGCTCAGATTTACCATGTGATTTCTATGTAAATATAAGGCAACAGTTCTGTAAGGCAGGTGTTTCTCTTCATTTAGGAAGCGCTGTGCTCAGCACTGGCAACAATGACTTACCTAAACTCACGTGATGGTTTCTATTACTGGGAACTCATTAAGGTTTTGACAGCACCCCTATTTGTTGATGTCTGAGCACTTAGAGGTCACAACACCGAACACATCGGTCTTCTGTTTCCCATGCTGTCAATCCCAAATGCCTACATTCCCTTAAAATTATTTGCTTAAATATAAAAGCAAGTTTATAAATTTACCCCTTGATTTTTGGATTCGGACTTAAATGAAGAAAATCCCTTGGTGACAGCTAAGGTAGCTACTTCTACAGTATGTATGTGATCTTACAGCTGCAATTCTTTTGCACATAAGGAGCCTGAGTAATGGGGCTTTCTGAGGCTTCAGGTTTTGATTTTACATTCCTGGCATATATGCCATTTGTACATAGTACCAGGAAGATAAGCGTATAGATGCTGAGCAAGCTTCCTTAGGACATGGACAAATTAGATCAGCCTGCCAAGAAATTTAGATTGCTGATTTTAAACAATAGTGATTAAGATGTATGGAAYGGTGAAAAATTGTGTTTAAAGTTCTTTGTGAAGTTTTTTAAATTTTATATGTTTTTAATGATTGATTTGGATGCCTCCTTTATTGGCTAATGCTGAACAAGTGGCTGCAGTGTCTGAACGGAGTCAGCCCCAGTCTTCCCTGCATCCTTGGTCCTGCCTGAGACTCCACAGTGTGCCACCGACAGCAGGATCATTTGCTACGAGTTGAACCGAGCCTGTTGATTTATTTCATATAATATCGCATGGCCGCCTTCACATGTCCAGCACCGTGGCAGCAGAGGGTAGCTGAGATTAATCGGTGAGCTACAGCACTTGCATGGGAAATTGAGCCCCTGCAAAGTGCTGTTTGTTTTGGCCAACCCAGATTTGCTTTATGCCGAGATGCCTTATGGACACCTTTTTGCTATTTCTTGAAGAATTGTTTAGAGACAAGTAAAAGAGATGGTGCAGATAGAGGTGTTTATGAGATAAGGGGTGAGATATTTTTTTCAAAAGTGACTTGTAATTTGGGTGCCTGCACTGTGAAGCCTATTACCAGTCAGATGGGGAGTGGTGGTGCTGCTGCTTGTTACGGCACCCTGGCGAGGGCTCATTGCATTTTATAAAGCAGATCCTTCTGTGGTGTGGAAAGTAGAGCATCCGAAACTGCTGGCTGCTGTAGCAAACGCTAGCTTCTTGGTGTAACTACTGCCCCAGTGCTGGGTAGGGCTGGTTCATTCCCCTGRTGCTCGCCGAGGGTGCTTACCTGGGCATGAGCAGGAGCTGCAAAACATGTCCGGCAGATGCCAGCGCCGTGGAGAGCATTTGGAAGTCCGTTTTCTGTCTTTCTGAGGCTGGATGAGTGCTGCCTCTGTCGCTTCGGGCTGCTGACAGCTCCTTTCTCTCTGGGAAGAGGTCGCCCCTGTCCTGCCCRGTTTGACCTGTTTGAGAGATCTATACCCTGGGCAGTTTATTGCCTGGCAAAAAAATTGAATTCCTTAAATTCCCTAAATTAATTTCCTTTGGAATACAGTGYGGCTTAAGCACTTGGCTCGGGAACAGCCGTGGCGGTGATTCACGGTGATCCACCATGTCCTAACCCACAGGTTGTACCGCCCGGGAATCCTACCCTACATTAGTGCATAGGGAAAAAGGGATTAAAGAAAGRCCCTTTTTCTGTCGTTATCTGTGACAGGGCTGGGGCGAGGGGGAGGCGTTCTGTGAAAGAGTTGTTGTGCAACGGCTTTGTAATTGCTGGGGAGAAGTAGTTCAACATATGAATTAATTTCACCAGCAGAAAAAATTAGTGGCTGACTTCTGCAAAGGGAGGTTTGAACTTTATCGTTAAGAGATGATTAAACTCCGCCTGGATTAAAATAAAGGCTCCACAGATTCGGAGGCAGAAGAGACTGAGGTGGTGTCTGCTGAGCACTCGGTCTCCCTTACCCTGGCATTAGTTGGAGCTGGAGTTCTACCCTGCAATTACTCAGTTCTGCGTTCACCCGGTCCTCTCGCTGTCTCTTTCCTTCAGAGACAGGGTGGCTTTTGTTTCACAGGGTATTTCTGGAATCTTGCAAATGTGATGTTTCTGTGCTTTTAGGCACGAAAGTGCAAATATCACCTTCGTTTATTTGGAGATGAATTTAAATTAGATTATTTCCCTCAGTTGCTCAAATCTTAGTTTTTTACAGTAACTCTCATTAGTTTGTGCGATTATATTGCCAATAGAAAAATTCATGGTTAGGAGCTTTAGAAAAAATAAAAACAAAACAAGGGAATGATGATGTATAAGTCTATAGGCGTTTTTTAAAGATATTTGTAAGAAAAAAAAMCAACCCAAAACCAAAAAAAACCCAGTGCATTCAGCTGTCATGTTATGTGATGATGGTGTCAACCCTGAAATACTGTACGGTTTCACTGTTCTTCACTATATTTTGGTCTTGTAGCTTTATGTTTCCCAGAGGAGTTGAAATAAATACATGGTTACTGTAGGGCTTAATCTTACTGTTTGATTTCATTTACATATTCTGACTTTTATGACAATCTGTTTTCTGACAAATCAGCTCTACTCTTCTTTGTCTGCCACAACCAAAGCAAGAAAAGATTCATGAATTGCCCTGTTTGCAATGATGTCAACTGGTCACAATATTCCCCATGTTTCTGAAACATCTGTTGAAGTATGTTACTGTGTTAACAAAAAAAGATACTTGACAAACAAAGAGAAGACAAATGTTTTTCCAGGTGTTATGTCAAGGTAGCACGTAGCTTTGACATGTTATGTGTGCGACTTGTCACCCTATTTTGTATTACACAGCAGTTCAGTGATTAAGCCGTGCTGTGGATTTTTTTTGTGAAGTGTCAGACTACTGTTTAACTCTGTGTGTTACATCAAGACAAGTTTTACATTTATCTCAGTTGCTTCGATATGTTAGCATTGGTAGAGTTGTTTCTGCTTTCTGAGATTTATTTGGGATTTTTCATTTGCTTGTTTTTAGTACACTGAAAATCTCGCATGTAGTTGGGTACACTGAAAATCTCGCATGTAGTTGGGTCTAGTAAGTGCTGTCAGTGTGAAACATTTAGAAGAGGGGTTACCAAAATGTCCCCTGTGAGGCATTAATTAGTGAACTTCATCTTCCCAGAATCTCCCACCGCACCTGCGAACAAGCAACAGCTACCAGCTAGACGATGTTGAGCATTAGTCTGGTGACACGTTTGGTTCCAAGGAATTGTGTTAACAGAAGTATATGCGTGTATGGATGGCAAATCTTATTTATTTCATTTTTGCTAAAACRCACCCATCATAAGGAATAAATGAAGCTTCTGTCCAAAATTGAGATTCCCCTGCACAGACCTGCCTTTCTCACCTGTTGTCCTTCACATCCCCTGTCCCCCCAGCTTCACTTATATGCAGAGCCTTCCGTGAGGGCTGACCTTCCATGGTCAGCAAAATCCAATCCTTACAGAAAAATACAGCAGGAAGCTACACAACATGCAGCTTCTGGTGTCAGTTTTGTGTATGCATATAGGTACCTTTAGGTAGTATTTTTCAAGGAGGTGTGATACTTTCTTAGCAGGTTGAAGTTGAAGTTTACCGAAGAGATTCTAAGAAGCTTCCTGGCCTGGGAGACCCTGACATTGACTGGGAAGAGAGCGTCTACTTGAACCTCATCCTACAGAAGGTAACAGTGATGCTTATCTAATTTTCATGGGCTATTTATGCTAGAGGGGTTTCAGGGTGGGCTTTGATCTGTCCCCTTTCCTCCCTAGCTTGGGGGATTGGAACACTTCTGAAGGATATAAAGAAAACATGGCTTTAATTTTGCCTTTCAGAGTCTAAATGAACATAAACTGAGATGTTTATTATTTTTCAGTAGAGTCCGAATAGCTTTCCTCAAAAAAACTTAAAATATATCCATTGAAGCTGGGCTGAATTTTATGCTCTGCAACAAAGTTTTGCAAAATTGGAGGCTTTCTCAAGTTTAATAGTTTTTGAGATGAATGAGACTGTTAGAGAAGCAGCATGTCCGTTACAGTTCACAATACCGGTGCAGCTAAGAGAGGGAAATGCAGTAAAGGTGTTACGTATTACACCAGGAGTTTGCTCCTGTTGACATCAGAACTTTAATAAATTTTTTTTTTTTTTGGATGGTGGAAACATGAAGCTAGCACAAATTATTTCTTTAATTAACTCATAGGTTGTTTAGTTATTGCATATGTTACATTGGTGCTTAGGGAGGCTGGACGTTACTATAGTCATTTGAGATCCCTTAAAAGTTTTGTTGTTTATGATCTCGGAATGAGAGAATGCTGGCTCATTGCACACATCCTGGAAAACAAATTGGTTTCATTCTCTCTTCTTCCTCCCAAAAGTCTCATTGCAGAACTTCTCTGCAGAGAGTAGTTTCTGCTTTTATTTGATGCTGAATAAAACCAGAATCCGTTTGCTACAGTCAGAATTCAGAGATGCTGTTACAACTGGGCATTGCTGTCCAGAGCTATCACACTTGTTCCTTAAAAGTTTTTTCAGGTTGTTTGGCAGGCTACATTAATGGCTTCTGATCTCTCTTATGTGTTGCTTGTGTTCATTAGTGTTTCTATTTTTCCCTTTTCAAGGGAGGAAATCTCTTCTATTTCTACCTTAAAATGTGCTTTTGTGTGTATGTCATGCTTATTTCCCCAGCTGACCAGTAAGCTAGTGTTAAACAATATTGACAGAAGTTTCTTTACCCATAGGTTGTGCCCCTCAGCAAGCATCTGTGCAAAAGATTTCAGTATCACTGAGTTAATAAACGAACACGGGCTTGAAAATTGTAGGTGTTTCAGTATAGTAAAGAAAATAAAGAAAATGGCAATACCAAAACATCTTACTTTTTAGCCAGACAGCTAAAAAAATTGAGACCGAATGTGTTCTGCTTCATGCACATGAATGTTCTATTTTTCTGACTCTAAACCTTTATTTCTCTGTCTGGTGCCCTGTTTTAGCTGGATTATGTGGTGACATGTGCTGTGTGCACACGCTCTGATGGAGGAGATATTCACATTCACAAAAAGAAATCTCAGGTGAGATTACCTTGTTACTGCTGTGGATAAGAGGTTAGCATCCAGTATTACCTAATCCTAAAAACTATATCAAAACCAGGGCAGTGGTTCTCAGGCTGTGCTCTGACAGATGCATCCTCGTGAAGCATCTCAAGTCTTTGTCTAGTGACATTTCCTGCCAGTCATCTAAATGTGAGATCTAAATGTCTTTTATAGCCTCTCTCAAAAAACTGTAAAGACTTCTGCATGCTTTCAAGGTTTATATCTTTGGCTACTGGATTTGGGGGCGGGAGGGTGTGCTGGGGGGGAGTATGCCCAACTGTTAACCAATCTGAGGGTAAACCTGAAATTGTATGAGGCCTGAGTTATAGGAAGCCTTCAGGGTAAATCTGTAATGTAGGGCTATTAAATGGTAGACAATTTACCGATTACCAATTTATCTTTTTATTGTTTTATGAGATTCTTGTTTTCGCTCTTAAACAGCTCATTCCTTCCATCTCCAAAGGCTTATATCACTTGCTTGTGTGCAGCATACCGTTAATCCAGGGCTTAGCGTAGTGGAGGAGACTGAATACTAAGCATGGAGGGGATAGGAACAAGAAGCCTCGGACTTCTTCACTCAGTTTCCAGCAGATCTTGCAACAACTTCTCCTAGTTGGCAGAAATTCTTCTTTAAAAGGCTCCTGTTGCCTTTAAAAGGCTGTTTCTCCCGGGCATTTCCATTCCTTCAACTCGTTTAGCTGCTTGCATGGCTTTACCTAAAATAAACCAATGCTCTTTAATCCTTTAATTTTGTTTTGCCGTTTCAAAACAACTGATGTTTTGCCTACAAACAAAACTAGGGACGCTGATTATTGTATTTGTAATTTGCATTAGTTAGGCGCATAATTCCCTTCTTCTGGTGCTGTTGAGACACTACATTACATCACTGATGTAAGCCTTTTATTTCTCATTGCTTTTTCCACTGTTTATTAGTCCAATTCTCACCCCCAGTTAACTTCTGCAAAATTCTTTTGAGAAAAATGTGTAAATATTGCTTGCAGATTTGAAAAGTAGGAAGATGAGGATGAGGGACCTGCCCTCACTGCGTGTGAAGCAGTGTTCAGAATAAGGAGGAGGTTTTCTGTTCCTCATTCCTAGAGGCTCGTACTGTGGGACTGCTTATAAATTTTTCTTAGTCTCTCCTTTTCCAGGAGAAACTCAGCACACGTTAAACCTTACCAGTACATACTAGTAACGTTTCARCATCATGAAGTTGATCTGTGGAGAGAGAAAAGGCAATTCTATATATGTGGAAAGCACATTTGCAGTAGGGCATTTCATTGTAGCATGCACCATTGAGGCTCTTAGTTCAATGAACAAAAGCCATTTTTTTTGGATCTATATTGCTGCTCTGATGGTTCTTGCTTTAGAAAGCGTATATTACCCTGTCAGTGTGCAGCCAGATGTTGAATAGGTAGAAGCCCTATTCAGGCATAGGACTTGCTGTGCCACTCCAGACCTGTGACAAAGCTACTGTGTTCATACCAGCAGAGTACCTAAGGCACGAAACCGGTGTAAAAAATGCTGAATTTCCTCTAAATTATTTTAYAGACTACATCGATTTCTGCTGGCTTGACTATTAAGATCTCTACAAACTGTATTTTCCTCAAGTGTGTCTGACTGAAGATGAGTTTGGGGGAGGGTTTTGCTTTACATTGGGTGGCATGAGAACAAGGAYGCCTGGAAGATGTCCTTGTTTCAGGCATTGGTGCAAAGTCATCTTTGAGGAGTCTTGTTACTTTCTAATGCTGTTTCTTGTCATGAAGCAACCTTTCTTTTTAATAATCTRTATTTAAATGTGCATGTAGGCTTCATAAATACAAATAAGGAAAAGCAACCCTCTCATGAATATCTAATATTGTACCCTTAGTCATGTTTAGTGTTGAATGGTTGGTAGCAAGAGCATCACAAGCTTGACAATCTGGGCAGATTCAGAGCTTTCAACACATTCACAGTGGGCTAAGATTTGACAGGTTTCTTTAATTCAAAGCTTTGTTTGTAAACAGAGRTGGAAGCAAAGAAAGCTACTTGGTATGAATTCTTCTCCCTCTTTACCTGCTTGTTAATCTTGTTGGAATGATAAAATCTAAAGCCTTTAGCTATTTAAACATAGGTTGTTTGGAGGAGTGAAGTGACTAAAGGAGTTCAGGAACTGCTTCAGAGGGAGGAACATGCAAGAGGAAGCACAGTGGATAGAGAAAGAAACAGAAGCAGAAGATGAGGATGAGAAATCAAGTGCTTGTCCTCCTGAGGGCCATGCTTCCCATTACTGAGTGATGTTGATCTTATTGTGGTACTAAGCAAGCAATAACAATTAAATTAACTGTACAGGCAAATAATGTTAGATCAGCTACTCCACAGTAACTTTCTTGCTGTGTGTGCTTTTACTTTGCAGCACACTGCAGTAACTTGAAGGCAGCTCAAGGTGGTTTTCTCTGTCAATGAAAAGGAGGATACCTTAGCTGTACTGTAGGACGGTGAGAGGTCAGGTACACACAGGGACATTTACTGTGGAGCAACTAGTATTTGATAACTTGCATGTGAAAACGCAAGGATTTCACAAGTGTTGGCATTATTGCAAAACAGGCTGTAGTCAGAAACCAGCTCAGCTTTGCCTGCAGGATGTCCAGCATCTCTAGYGTAAGTGAAAATGTTGGCTGACTGAGCAGTGTTGGACTGTGGTGTTTTGATATTGCTTGCCTTGTATTCAGTGCATCCATTCCTGAGCACATTTAACTGAGAAGATGTATATATTTTTTTTTTCCRTATCTTTCTCAGCAAGTGTTTGCGTCTCCTAGCAAACACCCAATGGACAGTAAAGGAGAGGAGTCAAAGATCAGCTACCCCAACATATTCTTCATGATTGACAGTTTTGAAGAGGTGAGTTCCTTGTTGCAGCAGCAGAGTTTTGTCCTATTCTAGTCTTATGTCCTGATTAGCTGTTTTCTTGTACCTTTTGAACAAATGTTCTTGGCTARTTGAGGGTTATCTTCCAGTAGTTTTTATTTTATTTGACCTTCCTCTTTCTTTAATGTTTGAAATCTGAGCTTAAAGCTGGATTGTGGCATCTGTCTTTGTGAGATGGGCTAAAGCAAGACAGGCTGATGTCAGAGCTGCTTATCTCAACACATGATTTGCAGTGTGCACTGCCTGACGTCTGGTTTTTTGRAAGGCTGGGGCGGAGCATACAGCTCCCTTGCTTTCTGCCATTTACATTGAAACTGCCTTGGGTCTAAGGAGAATCATGGGAATCTGAATATATTTGAACTTTAACAGCTGCAGTTTGCCTTGAAGTGTTTCATCTTGCATCTTTGGCAGGTTTTCAGTGACATGACTGTGGGAGAAGGAGAAATGGTCTGTGTGGAGCTGGTGGCCAGTGACAAAAGCAACACATTCCAAGGGGTGATTTTTCAGGGGTCCATCCGCTATGAAGCACTCAAGAAGGTCTATGACAACAGGGTAAGKTGCTTCTGAAAGACAACATCCTTTGCAACAATGATACTCTGACCACAGTTTTTCTTTGCTGCTGAGGCTGTTAGCTTTTTGTCCTGGTAGATCGTCTGCATCGTAGTCTGTCTTTTTTGGCTTTGAAAGTTACCTGAAAGCTAATGCTTTTGGCTCAGACAGCTGAGAGTATTCAGATCAGGATATATTATTCTGGTGTTTGCCAAAAGGAGTGAAGTTGATAAGTAGTCAAGAGCGTGAAGCAGGAATGGATCTGAATAACAGTTCTGGGAGCCCCTTCATTTTCTTGAAAGGTCATAGATATTTCTAGTTACTTCAGAGAAGGCATGTTTTGCAGGGAGATCTTAAACTCTAACTACCTTACTATATGTAAAACGTGTTTTTCTTTAGKGCGTTTTGTGCTCATGGCTATTTTCAAAAGACCACTGCAGTTTCACTGCCCCAGAAAGAAGCTTTCTTTGCTTTCCTACAGAAATGTGAAATGGCAGCACTTCCAGCTTCAATTCAGTACTAAGTGCTGAAGTCAARAGAGTGCAAGAGCCAATAAACTTCTCAAACAGTTTGTTATGAAGACAATCCTGAGAGATTTTAAAAAACAAACAAACAAAAAATCCTCACAATATCTACTGTGACTGTAAACTTCATTTCCCTTTGTTCCTACCCTTGTCAGGAGAGGTGCTGCATAACTTYCCTTCTCCTTGTTTTAAATGTGAGCAGTTATACTCTTCTAGCAGTTTCTCGAGGGGATATGAAACCAAAATTGTTTCTCTGTCCCACCACCATCTTATGGCTTCATGCAATCAGCAGGTGGGTTATTAAAATAYGTGGGAATGCAGAATCACTAAAGACAACATAAGAAGAAAGCCCTGCAGTGGAAAGACAAGATTTGATGTGRTAAAGTCACCTCATAGCCTAGGAATGTCCTGTTTGACCACACAGCTACTTTACATTGTTTTGTTAGATGAAATAAAATTGTTAGCTCTTAAAATACTCAATTATGGCTGAAGGCAAAACTTGAAATTTGGCCTTTCTTTTAACAGAACAGAAGCAATCTCTCTATGCTTTTGAAGGTTAGTTGATTTCAGTTGTGCCTGTATTAATTCTTAGTACAATACGAGTTCTGTTACACAATGAGYATCTTGGCTCTTTCAGGTGATATCTGCTGAAAGTTGTGATAAACCACTTAAATCTATGGATACGTCCTCCTTATTTCACTTGGCAAAACCTTGTCTGTTTTCATATTGGTCTGTTCCTTTTTTCAGTTCTCGGTTCAGTTTTCAGTTCAGTTGTGTTAACTGGAAATTGAGCCCTTCTGTCTGTTGAGAGGGCTCAAAAGCTGTCAGGTTCTGCGATGGGCAGTGTGATGCAGGTTAGTTGTGCATGGSGGCTGGTTCTTTACGCTTTGGCCTTGACAGTGTGGCCACACAAATGTCTGAATTGACTTGCCACAAAGTAGTGTCAGAACTGTATCGTGCGCTTTGCTGGTTTGAAGCATCTCGCGTGTGTGTCTGTTGYTTTTTGGACTCAAAACGAGTGTCCCTCCACAGGCTATGTTGAGTTGTGCCCGTCCCTTCTTGTGCTGTAGTGTGCCACGTTGTATGGGTCTGGATAAAAACCTTTTTGTTTTATCTCAGCGTGCCATTGGGTAAGTCTGCCTTTTGGRTAGCTGAGGGAGTTGATTCTTCTCTGAGCCTCTATTTTTGTATCTGTAAAATTGCTTCCCTTTTGGAGATCACTGCAGATTGTGKCTTAAAATGCTTCTTAAGAATCGAAACAATGATCATTATCCACTTTTTTGACTTATTCTTAGATAACTGCTTTCAGAGAACGTTACTGTTTTGAAACATGGAGATGATGATATATGGTTTTCTCTCCTGTTTTTGTGCATTGTAGGTGAGTGTTGCAGCTAAGATGGCTCAAAGAATGTCTTTTGGCTTTTATAAATATAACAACATGGAATTTGTCCGAATGAAAGGGCCACAAGGGAAAGGACATGCGGAGATGGCAGTGAGTAGAGTTTCTACTGGTGACACTTCACCGTATGGGACAGAAGAAGATTCAAATCCAGACTCCCCAGTGCATGAGAGAGTAAGTAGCAGACAGAAATACTGACTTACGGTTAAACATGAACATGTTTTGTTCCAAAGCCAGTAGACGGACTGAAGCTGGGATTAACTCGCATCAAGATTCTGAACTTAGGTTTGCTTGTGGATATTTTGAACATACTCAGTATACGCAGATGGATTTTTAGCACAGTTTCCCTTGAGCAAATGCTGAATACAGAGATGACTGGATGATTCATACTTCTGGAGGAGTGTTTTGTTGAAACAACAGCAATGTTGATGCCAGGGAAAAAGATGATTCTGCCTGTTTTCTATGAAAATTAATAGGTTCTGTTTCTGTACAAGATGGGATTTACCTAGAAACGTGGAATTCGTATATTATGTAGGTTGCTTGCCAAACCTCACAGGAAATGGTACTGTTAAGAGATTTTGCCACTGATGAATGCTGCCAATGCAAAACCTGTATAATAATAAAGCAAAGATTACGGATCTAGATGCAGTACCATATTTATGCATATGCTTAATTTTAGTGCAAGTGCAGTAAAATACCAATAGAATCAGTCCATAGATGCTGATTTGGCCCTTATTCAGTCCCGAGCCTTGTTTTCCATTAAGGCATTCTACCTAATTGATGGGGATTAGGCAACATGTCTTCAACATACCTGCATAGGTGTGTCCTGACCTGGGCAGGGAAGTTCCTGATGGATTCTAGTCCGGTTTTCTGTGTAACACAGCTAATCTGTATAGTTCAAAGGTCTGCAGGACTGCTTCTAAAGGCCTCCATGCAAGCTGTGTGATTTTTGTTTCTGGCTTCCTAAAAGGCAAAATGAGCTGCCAGCACAGAGCTTGTTAACTGGACACGCATGCTCTCTACAATAGAGATACAGCTTGGAGAAATCAGGCCTAGCGGGACTTCCTGATATTTTGGCTCCAAGACTTCCAGTGTYAACTGGAGAATGTCCAAATACATGTGATAATACCTTATCATTGGTTTTTGCTAATGGTTTTAGTGGTGATTTGTCTGGTTTTGGTTTTCCCTCCAGGTGTGATATGAAATGGCTTCAGAATTAAAAATAGAGAGAAGCACAAATTAGAGATCAAGTGCACTAAAGAGAGGATCAGTTGGGTGGTGGAATGCTTCTGATATTTTATTTTTTTTTATTTTTTTTTTTTTTTACATTAATGCTAGAGGGACGACAGTGTTTCTGCAGTGCAACACCAACTTGGCTTGTCTGTCATCCTCACTCACATCTCAGCGCCCTCCTTATTGGTATGGACAGATGTGAGAAATATCAGATCTCATCAGAGGAAGAGTTTTGGGATTATTAAATTGACTTTGTAAGGAAGGAAGGATGAGATAGAAGTTGCTCACCCCCATTAGCAAAGTAGTTATCCCTTTTTTTTTTTTTTTTCCCCATTTGAAATGAAACTATTAAAATATTACTAGCAAAAACAGTACATAAGCACTGCATTTCAATTCTTTCTGAAATAGATATGGTTGACTGTAATTGCAGTTTACGCAAGAGCAACTACTGCTCTGAAGGACGGGTGTTTCTATAGTTTCGTCCCTATCCTGTGTTGCACCATAGACAATTATATGCTTGTGTTTGTCATCACTTAGACTAACCACATCATCAGGGGCCTCTCAACTTGCTTTTCCCCATCCCATATTGAAATATGATATAAATATAATTGTACGTTGACTTAACTTTTGCATCATCATCTTGGGTTAAGTAATCGCCTTGTAACCCTGCTTCACAGAGACACYGTGACCTTTCTTAGTAATCCCATGTGGCATCCTTCTAAGCAGGGAAACTACTACCTCATGTTTGCCAAAGAAACAAAGATGCACAATTTTAGTATGTCCAGAACAATACATTCTTAGCCTATTAAGTCTTCTGAATTTCAACATGCAAAAATAAGATTGACGTTCTTGGTGCCTAAATTATTAATCTGTATTTTGTTCCTTTATGACTATAAATACTTGTTAAGAGTCATCAGCTGAGGAGAGAGGTTTTTCATTATTCACGTAACAGTTGAGSGTGATGATACATCAAAATATTTTCATCCTCTTGAGCATCTTGAAGCTGAGATAACTGTTCAGTTGACATTCTCTGGCCAACTCTGATAAAACTTACAGCTAGACACCAGTCATGATTCTGATTTTTACACATGTGACTGCTTCATGGTGTATGTTTGAGACCTATTATTTCTTACTGAAGCATAGAACTTTCTAAACAAAACTTTCTCTAGTATTTCTTCTGTTTCCCTTTCAGGTCACTTCTTTCAGCACACCACCAACYCCAGAACGCAACAATCGCCCATCCTTTTTCTCCCCATCCCTCAAGAGAAAAGTGCCCCGAAATCGAATTGCTGAGATGAAAAAATCCCACTCAGCAAATGACAGCGAGGAGTTCTTCAGAGATGATGATGGTGGAGGTGAGAGAAGTACTATCAGCTAAACAGACTTGTCTGGAGAGAGCACAGGGCTGTGGAAAGGGATCCCAATGCTGGATTTTCCAAAAGGTTTGCAGTGTGAAAAATCTAGCTCCACAGAAGGTCCAATGCCAGTGCCACTCCGAAAACGGGGTTATTCACAGGCTGAGCATCTTTTTGAAGGCTGGAGACAAACAATTCCTACATACGTTTAAAACTTATCTTCCCCTTTTATGTAGACCCATTTGAGAAAAACTTGAGCAGGAAAGATCCTCCCCSTTTCACAGATACCACACTCTCAGGTGGCACTCTTCCAGATATCACAGTGTAGTGGGGTAGATCATGCTCTCATGGACAAGTTCTGTGAATTCCCTGATTAGATCCAGAGCTGGTTAAAGATGGTGAAAAGGCATTTACTTCAGCTGGCTTTGGATCAGTTCTGAACTCTGTAAAAAGAAAAACCTAATGAATTTGTTTATATAATGGTTTAACGCCTTGTGGAACTCTTCCTTTGAATTTTAGTTACTCAGTATGAAACAACCAACAGGATAAAAAATTGAGTCTGATTCAGATTACAGTGTATAAATCCAATCATATCGCAATTTTGTTAGRTGGCAAACTCACAAAGGTCAAAGTCCAAAGTGCTTTTCATATGTTTAAAAACAATTCAGTAGAAAAGCCAAAAAAAATCTAACTGTTGGCATCTAATAGGTAAACACAAAGGTAATTTCCAGATCACAAGTTCTGTTTCTAGTAGCGAAGGTATTACCCATCAGTGATACTGGATCAGCTTAGCTAATGAGGAATTGCACATTAAAAACAAGCTTAAGTGATAATATTTAATTCAAATTCTGTGCAACTTAAACTGGTTGTAACTAATTCAGGGTTGCATCAATAGAAACCTTTCCTCATCTCTTTTTTCCTAGTCAAAACATCTGTTATTTCAAATGAGATGTGTTTTAGCATGTTTTACTAGGCAAAGGGTAGGGCTTGGGTCAATTACTACATAGTGTGGGGAAAAGGGCAGCTTTCCCGGGTGGAGTCCTGCTTTTGATATCTTTCTCCTGGAGGTTGCACAGGATAGAATGGAGTTCAAAGCATTTATCCAGCAGCCTTCGTAGGTGGTGGTAGTGTCTGCTCGGTATTGTTATGCAGGGTCTGATCCTAGCATATGTAATCATAATGATGAACATTCTTCTCATTTTCATTTTCTTTTCCTTCTACTATATTTATGAAAGTGAACAAATTCCAAGTTTTCCAGACATTTTATAGCACACATATAAAATACCGAGAAGTGTGGTTTCACTTAGTTATAAATGTTTTGACCTTGTTGTTCCTGGTCCTAAAAATAAAGAGAGGAATATTTTAACAGCTTACGCTAGGAAGTTTAATTTATTCAAAGATGAGATTTCTACAAGGATAAGTAACTAAAATGAGATTTATTTACAAATTACAGAAACCTGAGTGTCCTTACCAGTGTTTGCTCAGGAGCTGCGGTGGTGAAATTCTCTTGTTTCAGACAGAAAAAGCTGACTTCAAAAAGCCCATCACTGGGTGAACTGTAGAAGCAGAGATATTTGGGTGCTTCTTGGCTTTGTGGGTGGGGGGAAACTTGGTTGTCTAAAGATCAGCAGTGTCACTGGTCTGGCCAGTGCTGCTGCAGACCTGCCCCCCGGTGCAGACAGACCTGTTGGGGACAGGAACAGCCCGTGAGGGCCCACTTCACTTGCTTTTGCTGTCTGCAGGCGTGACACAGCAGGAGAATTGTACTTATTCCAGCTACCGGAGTCAGGTCCTTCTGACCTGATCACCACAGTGCTCTTGGCATACTGGTAATGCGTGGGGAGAGGGAATAGATTGCTTGGCTATACACATTTAGAGGAAAGGAGGGAAAACAAGTTTGTTTTTTTTTTTTTCTCTC
This sequence comes from Oceanodroma leucorhoa, assembly GCA_030449065.1. Classification (NCBI taxonomy): domain Eukaryota; kingdom Metazoa; phylum Chordata; class Aves; order Procellariiformes; genus Oceanodroma; species Oceanodroma leucorhoa. The sequence goes on from JASVER010000140.1 coordinate 20,515, forward strand.
GCATTGTTATGCATCTTGCTAGAGTAGCTGCTACTACTTATTTGCTAAGGCCTCTTTGTTTGGATCAGGACCCACTTTTAAACAAATGAGTCTCAGAGCTTGGATCACTCTGGTCCAGAGTAGTTACGTTCACTTCAACATCTGCTTTTAGCACTGTGGGACAGGASTCAGTTTTACAGGGAAATGGAGGGAAAGTTTAGAAACACTCAAAAAATGGGGCATATGCATTCCTGGCTGTGGGAGAGACTTTCAGCTATAAAAACCTCCTCTAGCTTACAGTGGATTCAGCATCCTTTTGTTTTATGTTATTTGTGGACCTCTAATTATGGGAGAAATGACACTGCTGAAGGGTCCCAGTTGGGCTCGGGGAATGCATGGAGATCTGCAGTGAACTGGCTTATTAATGAGGATTCTCYCTCTGTCTTGTAGATGTCAATTTTCTTCTTAAGACACAATTTTTCTTCTGTTACACTTGTTCATTTCTGCATGAGTACCTACTTAATTGTAGGAGTATTCTATTATTTGCTATATGAGGCAGGGCTGGGTTAGGATTCTGCTTGTGCAGTGTGGTAGCAAAGGCTTCATTCCCTCTCCTGGCTGGTCTGTTAGCAGATGATGGTTTACTACTGCTGCCAGATGCTGAATATAATTCATTAGCTGCAAYGTAAATAGTGAATTATGAGCTAGGCAAGATTTGACTGATTTTAAAAATAGTAAGAATAGTGTCCTGCATGTGACTTATCTCTAGACAACGAATAGTAGGCTTTCCCTTTTTTAACTTTCAGAAGTCTTCAAATAAAACACAGAAAGTACAATCACTTTAAGCTTGCTGTCTTCTACCTTTACAGATCTGCACAATGCGACAAATCTGAGGTCGCGGTCCTTATCTGGAACAGGACGGTCTCTGGTGGGCTCGTGGCTGAAGCTGAACAGAACAGATGAAAACTTTCTACTCTATGCACACTTAACTTACATCACTTTGCCATTGCATCGAATTTTAACAGGTGAGTTTTAATGTGTATTACGCATGAACAGAGAGTCCTTTTGGTTCCCAAACAGCCTTCTGCATTGTGGGATTTTGTTATTAAGATAGAGGAACAAGTATTTCTCTGTAAGAAAACATCAATTTATAGACCTCATTTGCTGACTGTAGCAGCAAATTGGTGTGAACAGGTGGAATGGTGTCAACCTGTTCTCTGGCTTTGGGCCRGTTTTTCTTGGAGATGATTCAAACAAGTTGGTAGATTGTTCCAACMAACTTCCAGAGGAACACTAGTTGCTTTAATACGGGAATTCAAACTTCATCCATATCATGAGTGCAAGGCAACTCATTGTGAGCCCATCCACCGACAGCAATAATTGGAGCAGAGACCTGTGACTGAGGGTTACAGAAAGGCAACTCTGGAATCTGGAGTGACTTCCTTTGCCCATTTTGACTCTTAGATTGAGTTTCCATGTAAGTTGCTTGGACTGATCAAAGTGCCCACAGTGATGCTCATAAATCTGTCAGGTGTCCAATGTCTTTAACTAGACATWATGATGTTTGTATGTCCTACCATGAATAATCAGTCCTCCATGTTGTTGGTCTRGCTATGCCAATTACTACATTGATGACGGCCAACTCTGCATTTGTTCAGCTGATCTAGGAGAGCACAGTAAGTTTGGTTTTACAACCTGCAGGCAGTACTGAAGTTTTGATATTCATCCAGATAACTCTTGTCTGCCTACAAATACAGGTGGACTAGAGAAAAAAAATTATCTGTTTGAACTATATCCATCAGCAAGCCTGCTAGCCTTTCAGGGATACAGCTTGCAGTATGAGGGTGCCCATGGGACTCTTGAGATAAGTCTGAAAACCAAGAAGGCAGTGGTGGTTAAGGGCTCTCTCCTCTCTCTAAATGCAGTGGCAGTTTCTTTCATATAGGCATTACTAGTGTTACTGTCCACTCTCTTCATTCTTCCTAAGTGAAGCCCTGAAATGCTTTCTCGTTGACCATCGTGGGCAGAAAGTTTGATCCAGCTGCACAGCARTATCTTAGGCAAAACGATTGCTCAGCTCCAAAATCTAGACCAGAATAAAGTTATGTCCCAGAGCAATGTGAAGTCCTGTCTCTAACCTTGGAAGATGCTTGTGTTACTTCGTCTAAGAACTGAATCTTTTTCCTTCTCTTCCCRTCCAGCAGATGGGATGACTTCTGAATAGGTTTGTCTGGATTGTGGGCTTTTGATCAGTGCCTGCTTTTTCTTGTCTGGGTCTAAAAAGAGAACACACCTGAAAACAAAACCAATCTATTACACAGGGGTTATTTCCAGACTTTTCCTGAAAGGTAGCTGAGRGGAAGGCAGTTGGGAAATCTGTTGTTAAACAGGTTAATCTGCTGCTAAAAGAGATGAGAAGATAGTATGGGTATTAATGTCATCAGTTGTCCAGTGCTAGTGTAATAGTAATAGCTGCAGTCTTCTCATTTGCAGGCTGAGATCTCRGAGCCTGTTGCAAAAGTACACTGGCTCTTACTCTACAGAGAAGGAAAATGTAGCTGATAAGGTAGAGGTGGAAATTATACTTAGCAAAGAGGTGTTTCTACATTATGGATTCCAGTAAAAATTGATYCTCTGTAATTAAGGGTAGATTTTGAACAATGTTTCAGCAAAATACATAATTATTCCTTATGATAATTGTGTTGATAATCTTACAGCTAGTTAGCGGGAGTTATCAAGCTCACTCMCTCTCTCACCACAGGCATTCTGGAGTTCACAGAAGATATATTGTTCCTGCTGGCATTTAGTACTCGCTCAAGTGGGTGGCATAAATGCCTCCATGCTCAAATATTTGCTTTGAGCTTGAACATCCTTTCTGAGACTTAATTTGTTTAACATACGGTTGCAGGAGTCGGTGTATATATTGAGATGCACAGAAATAGGACATGAAATGTCTGGGCTGTAAGGCAGAATTTTAATCTGCAGTTTTTCAGTACCGGTGTTTGCTTTAGCTTGGCACATCAGGCGGAGCCCATTTCCAGTGCGTTTCTGTAATTAATGTGTTTGTGCCAGTGGCAGCTTTCCAGCAAGCAGGAGCATTACATGTGGGGCAGGGTGAAGTGGGAAAGATGCTCATCTCCCTTGGGTAGTTTGGGAAGCCTGTACTAAGAAATCAAAATCCTAGTGATAGTCAKCAAAGTACATTTTAAAATGTCTGGAGTTTATACGTGTTGGTAAGACTTCCTTTGCTCTGAGCCTTCTCTCCGTGCTAGATAATCCCAGTTCTCTCAGCCTCTCCTCGTATGTCAGATGCTCCAATCCCKTAGTCATCTTTGTGGCCCTCCATGGGACTCGCTCCACTGTGTTTCATTCTTTACAAGTGTGGCTAGAGCTCTCTGGAGCTGTGGGTCAATTTTTACTCATGTCATCCTCTTTGTTCACCTGTATGTGATCAGCCTCTTAATAAAGCATGTGCTCCCTTTTGCCAGTTCTTTATTCTCTGTGTAGCCTTGAAAAGGACCTAGCAGCCCAGTTTTCAGATATTTCTATGTACTGCTGTGCCAGCATGCTRGTTTTACTGTCCACATTTGGAAAGATGCTCATGATTCTGACAGATATTTTACAGGTCACATTTGGACAATATGGAGCTGAGGAGCCAACAAAAGGAGTGGGTTTTGTGGCAGCTTTTTGAGTACAGAAGTGTAGGCTTCGGGGTATAGAATGGATGAAACAGTTGAGTTATTTGTACCCACGTCTTCAGAGCCAGAAGTCTCTTTAAGGGTCTTGGGGATGGTGAGTTTCTCCCTTCAAGAAAGGGAAAACCCTTGGCATCTCGTGTAATGGCACTTCCACTTGTTTCTCTAGAAGATTACGCCACTCTGTCTGACACATGTTGCTTCATCCCACAATAAATGATACTTAGTAGATTAGCCGTCATCTCTACGTGATGGGATATATTTGCAGCTTACCGTCTCTCAACTAGGATGCAGCTGGGGAGGAATTAAATTGGACTTTAATAGGCAAAGTCACATACTCGTGTTTTAAATTCCTTTAGCAGCGTAACAGGGGGATTGTGCTGCAGTCCACAATTGCATCTCCGGTTCTTTGTGCTTTCTGGTACTATGGCTACTTTCAGGAGCCTCCTAAGTTTGCTGTATGTCTTTGTTTCTCTCCCTTGCCCAGATATCCTGGAAGTGCGGCAGAAACCAATTCTGATGACATAGCAGAGAGCGGGCACTGCCTTGGAGCCTTGTTGCCAAGTGCCTAACCACAGCGGTTTTCTGTGCTAACACTACCATCTAGTGTCAGGAACATAAACCTCCGCAGGAAAAAGGGAAGTCCAAGAATACCAGCCGATCAAAAGTGCCTCTTTCTTCCTTCCTCTGCTGTCATGCACCGTATGCACACTTGCAGTACATCGCATGAGTGTTTCTGACTGGAAGAGGACTTTCAGCAAGATAAAACGAGAAGGGGCTGTGTTTAAAACGAGTCAACGCTTTAYGGACAGTTTGTTACTGTGTTTACTTTATAACTAAGAAACCAACAATATGTACAAAATGTGTTAAACTTTATATTCTTTGAAAGAAACAACCTGAGAATTTCATAATGATGTACTAATGAACGCCGTTCCATAGACTCTCGCCCATACACTCTCCTTGTCAGTTTGGCTTAATGTGTGTGTGAGCGCGCGTGTGCGCGTGTGGAGATTGAAGGGATGAGAGAATAATTTCCTACTGAGGGAGGAAAAGGAAAAAGATGCTACAAAGATACATCACCATTTTGGTACGTGCAGCGGGGTCAGGTCAGAGCTTAAAAGAGGCTGAAAATGTTCCCATTTGCTCATGTGTCAGTGTTAGGACAGGTGAACTCTGCTGACAGATTTCCGTATCTACCAAAGAACAGCAACATTTTCATCCTCAAGAACTGGCCAAGAAAATGAGCCAGTGAGAAGGCTAAAATGTGCTGCTATAGTAAAGCCGAGGTTCATATCCAGTACTAATGCTGCTTATCTCTGTTAGCTGAGTCGATACAAGTTTRAGTCTAAGGTGGAAAAATAGGAGGCCGTAATCGGACTCCAAACCTAAAAACCTTACCGATAACCCACATCCTCCTGCATGCCCGGGACTTCAGGGTACGTAGAGTCGTCCTTGCGGTAACGTTTGTAGCCAAGGAGGGCATGAGAGCTGATTAATGGTCGGCCAGCTTGCCCRGATTCCTCATCTCCTGGTGGTGTTTCGCTGTACTGTTACGTGCTGAAGCACGGAGAGTTTCTTGWAAGACAAAAGATTGAAATATAATTCTGCTCTGAAAAGTGACTAAAAATTGCATAGTGGGAGGTTTGAAAATTGTGTGTCAGTAGCTCTCAGGAAAAAAGCCTTATGTTTACAGGTAAAATGCAACTTTCTCTAAATTGCAAAACTCTGCTGTCCTTGACATTTGAAAGCTAAATGATTGAATATTGAGACTACTGGTCTGGTTCACTGTTTTGTTACGGGAGCCAGTCAATACTTCAGTTTATTTACGACTGCGTAACTGGCACAGCAATGGGTGAGGTAGCGTGTTGCTTAGAGCRTGTGAGACTCCAACACACACAGGGGGAGAGCAAAGATGCCATTTTTGTCACTTTTCAGACTCTGAGCACCTAAACTTAACGCTGTTGCCACAGTTACCAAATGGCATGTGCTCTGAGCCTGGACCTTTTGTCTCCCTCATATCCAGCCTTTCCCCAAGTGCTTTCTTGTTATTCTCTCAATAGCATCTGATGACTTAACTGCTCAAATAGGACTTTCTGCTTTTTTTCCTCAGGCCAGGTTCCATGGGAATAGCTCCACTTCAGCATAAAGGTAGACTAACTTTATCATTCAGCCCAACATGGTGAATCCAGCATGGTAAGGAGGTCTTTTTTTATTTGAGGCTAGGCCTGGAAGCAGTCACCTTAGTGCAGAGTGATGGCTTTTCTAACACTGGCAGCATGAATGCATGACAGGAACGGCTGACCAGTTTTTAGTTCACTTCAAATGTGTTGCAACAGCGTTAGAAAAACATTCACTTTGCCATTACCAGCACAGCCACCTTTCACGTTGCAGCCTTTGAACTTTGCTCCACGGGAGCGTGCGGTTGTGCGTGTGTGTGTGCGAGGGTGTTCACACGGTCTGACCTGAGGTATGGGACCTGGGTGCCTMGGCTTTCTTCGCGAGCCGGGGGGAGAGGTGGGGTCCTAAATCAGCAAATCTCAAGGAACTTGCTAGGCAGCCTAGATCTCAGCGCTTACCTGAGATCCCTAGGTAGCGTGCCTAATGTCAGTCGGTACAAATATTCTTCCTATGCCCGTGCCAAGAATTAAACCATTCTTTAGCTAGAAGACCGGTTCTACTCTGAAGCCTCTCAAGATGCTCCTTATTCTGCACTTTCATACTGCTGGGCTGGGCAAATCGGTGCTCAGTTTTCCTTTAAATATTCATTGGGGAGGGAAGGGAGAGAGGTTTAATATTTGTACTACTAGTGACAGTTGATACCTTTCAGTCAAACAGCCAGAGGAATAACACACGTGAAAAGGAAATGTGTCCAGATTGGAACCCGAGTGGTAGGTGCCCGAATACTTCTCAGTCGACAGTAATTTGTAATGCTTTCTTGGTATCGTGTATTACGTTTAGGTAGCTTAATTTCMTGTGATCTGAAAGACTGAGCGCATCTTGCTGCGTAAGATTTCAGAACAAATGAAGAATGGTTCTAAACTATTACATTAGTTATAAGGGCAATATTACTGAAAGTACAGTTCAGATCCCACATCTGTTATGCAGGAGGCATCGTCTGCTTTGTTACATGTACGTGGGTGGATATTGATTTCTAGTTTTTGAAGGGCTGCAATGTAAATGTCCTAAAAAAAGTCAATTTATTTCTTGTATCTTGCTAGTGGATATGCTATMGGTACATTGAAGACTCACCTTTTTTTAGTAGAAAAGGGCTACAGGTATGCCCAGATGGACATCCATAGAAAACAGAGGTCAAAAAGTCTGCTGAATGTCAATAGTGCTTTTCGGAAAGAAGTAGATGTGCCACATTCTCAGTTATTCCTTCTCTAAACAAGTGACTTAAGCTTCTAATGTATAGTCCCTGGTTCCCACTTTCTGTTATCAAGGGGGGAAAACAAATTCTGCATTTTGTTCTGCTTTTAAACAAACCCTGAAAGTTATAATTTATTGTCCTTGTGTAGACAGACTGACAGGGAAGATCATCAAAGTTTTGCTTGGGTCAAGGTGGCACAGCTGGGCCCTTAGCATGCTGTTGCACTATACCAAAAAAGAAAAGGGAATGTTAATGGAAACYTCTCACCCTTTTAATTTGGAAGGATTTTTAATTCTGTAGCTCCTAAACAGTAAACCATTTTGAGCCTCTGTTGGCCACTTAAATAATTGCTGAGGAGTGAACTGGCGTGTTCTGCATGCCATAAGGGCTGTACGGCTGTTGATGTCTTAACTGTTGGAGCACAGTGGTTTTCATTAGTTATGTTGATGCTTGAGAATGCAGCACGGGTAACAAATTTGGGAAGCTTTGCGGGACAGCTTTATTTTTATTTAGAGAATCCCACCATACCTCATTATTCAGTTAACTTCTTCCACCCTTCTGCCCATTCACTCCCTCTGGAGATCGAGGCTTACCACTTGAACTCTCCATAGGTGATGTATATTGATAGGTGTCAAATGCAAGGATGTAAATCCTTTCACCCTTAACAGGGTTTTCACTGCTATCAATTTAACAAGTAAAAAGYCTTTGTTTTTAAAGAAACCTCTTAAATCAATTATTTTGTATTAGCGGATTATTGCTCTGCCTTAGAGACCACCGTGTATATGAAGTCGTGTTCTGTTATTGCCAGCCAGCACAGGGCGGGTTCCAAGTCTCCTTGTAAAAGAAGAAGCCATTGTTAGAAATGCCACAAATCTTTCAGCTGTCTTAGCTGAAACCCAGTTTGTGTGGGTTCATGTTCCTCCTCTTCTTATTCTCCTGGTCTTCATTGTTTACAAGGCTTGAGCGTGTTGGGCTCTGGATCGCTGTTACTCAGTTTTCCATTTCTGGGCACGGTGTGCTTTCCTGAAAAGATAATTGTTTGCACGGGTGACTTTTCACRGTAAAATGGTTTTCCCAAAATATATTCTTACACCAAGTTTTAATTTAAATAGTGAAGTCCTTGGCTCTGCAGCCAGATTTCTTCCAGCAGACCCTCATGTACAGAATCCCATCTGGTCACTGAGGTTCTGTATGGGTGTGAAGTCCACATAAATAGTCTACACTTTTAGACTATTGACCTGCTTCTTGCCAATCATTAATTTTTCCCTTTCCAGATGATTGCTTGTCCTGTATTTTGTAGTCTAAAGCTTCCCCTTGTTAAAGATAGATACAAGATAAAATCTTAAGAAGTGCCTAAGCCCTGTTGTTATCCAGTGGGGTTTAAGAACAAATTTTTATTTAGGAAATTAATAAAGTAGTCTTAAATTCTATCTGTGTTGTGTGTAGCAGCGTCAAGAAATGACAAGCTTATAGTTCTCGGAAGAACTGGCTGTCTCCTACGGACTCGCCCTTCGTGTTTGAAAGACTCTCATGGTCTCCTAAGGTCGTGGCTGAAAGCTCTGGAAAATGGATTTCTTGTGATCACAGCAGTCRGATATCTGCAAATGCCTTATCTTGTTTTGTGAGGTATGACTGAAAGTGTGTGGCGCTGGTGTGTAGAAATTGTGTGTCAAAAATAGGTGCGGTAGAATCCAGTTAAAGGCATTGTGAAATAAGTAGCTTTTACACCAAACCTTAAACGAAAGAGTATTTTACACCAGAATGTAGCTGTTTGGATGCTTGGTCAAGATAATACAAGACTGCAAGCAGGTTACAATGTTGAACGTTCTCTGTGTAAATATATAAATATTCTCAGCCTAATTTTATCAGACTAACATATGTTGCATGGTTTGGGTTTTTTTTGCCTCATTGATCGTCAGTGTTGATTAAAAGATGGTAGGCTGAAAATCATGCTGGCGCTAAACTGAGCCCTTTGAACAAAGAGCAAGGAGAACCTTTGTGCACCAAAAATGGAGTTGATTTTGCRTATGGCAGCAGTGCAGAAAGTGTTGGACCCTGCAGCCAATAAACAGACCTCTTAAATGACCATGAATTTTGTTGATAGTGTTTTCTCTCTGCTGTCCCTAGTGGTGGTTGAGTTTGAAYGTACTCCTTACTGGTGGCAAGCATAAACGGCGGAATAAGGCTCTGTGGCACTCGGGGTATTGCGAGTATTACACACTATTGCGAAATAGACGCTCACGAGGCAAAGTAGCCTCTTTACTCTTCGTTCTCATTCTGCTTTGAGCGAAGCCCAGCTTCTGACTCTGCTTGCTGAATCTTTCAATGATCAGCCTCTGACAACTTGACATTGTATAACGGGGAAGAAGGTAAAAGTCAATGTACTCCTGAATTTGTTTGAAAAGGCTTTTTGTTTTTTCTTTAGATGCTAGCATTAAAAAAAAAAAAAAAAAAAAAAAAAAACAAAAAAAAAAAAACAAACAAACCAAAACAACCCTTCTAAACTGATCTGTGTTTTGTTTTAAACTTAATTATGTAGTCGTTAACATTTAGGTTTGTGCAGTATATAATATTGAGAGACTGATGGCTGTAATGATTTCTTCCTGATAAATTCAGGAAAAACTTCAATATGGGTTTGTGCAATATTGTGAAACGGAGATTGCCCTTTAGCTCTTAACTGCTTATACTGCCTTAAATTGGGCATACCAACGTTGAATTGGTTTTGGTTTAAAGACCTGCAAGGCACTGCATCCTCCCTCTCCACCTGATTTTTGTGACTAACACTTCACAGTAGGCTGCTTCGGGGGATTTTTCTRTCTAAATTAGTTAAAGTGAAACTCATCAGAACAAATCAAACAAATGTTACCGACTATAGATAGGAGGTGACTTGCTGATGATTTCATTTTGAAGAATCCCATACCAGGACTGTTTTACGAACCCATGTGTGGTGTAAAAACATCTCTGCTAAGCCATGCGTGATAGCTTGGAGATGTGTGGTATGTTAGGCAAAATTAAAACACAGAGCTTAGGAAGGAGAACAGGATGTTTTAGTTCTTTATATGGATATTTGAGCAGATTGTTGGCAGTGGTGTTCTGTGCGTGCACATGCAACTAGACAGGAATCTTAACTGGTTGGGAAATACTAAAATATGGCTTAGAAACTGTGTGATTTTCCCTTGGATGCTTTAAATTGAAAGCTTTTGAAAGCAGCCGTAGTGGAGGAGGCATTATTTAAAACAGTACAAAAGGCAAAGGGCAGCAGGAGCTTACTGTCGTGGTTTAACCCCAGTCAGCAACCACGCACCACAGAGCTGCTCGCTCACCCTGCCCCCCTGGTGGGATGGGGGAGAGAATCTGAAGAACAAAAGTAAGAAAGCTCGTGGGTTGAGATAAGAACTGTTTCATAATTGAAAAAAAAATGAAAATAAAATTATAATAAATTGTAATGAAAATGAAAACAGAGAGAGAGAGAGAGGAACAAAACTCAGGAAAAACAAGTGATGCACTTGCTCACCACCTGCTCACCAACACCCAGCCAGTCCCSAAGCAGCAATCGCTGCSCCCTGGCCAACTCCCCCCAGSTTATATAGTAAGCATGATGTCATATGGTATGKAATATCCCTTTGGCCAGTTTGGATCAACTGTCTTGTCTGTGCCTCCTCCCAGCTTCTTGTGCACCTGACAGGCATGGGAAGCTGAAAAGTCCTTGASTAGTGTAAGCACTACAACTACTTAGCAACAGCTAAAACATCAGCGTGTTATCAACATTATTGTCATGCTGAATCCAAACCACAGCGCTATACCAGCTACTAGGAAGAAAATTAACTCTATCCCAGCCAAAACCAGGACACTCACAAATCACGGTCATAAACCTCACCTGTTTAGTTAGTCTTTCAACATCAGTTAGTGATAGGAGAAGGGGTGCTTGTTTTGGTTTTGTTTTTTAATCCAAATGCTGGTGGGACAGAATACTGCCACATGCATCTTTGAAAAGCTTTCTCAACTTTAATTCATTAATTTCATGCATGAATATGCTAAAAGAAAAATAYTGTTTTAACAGTGTGGCAGTATATGTTGTTCAATAGTGTCCCTGCTTTGGGGAGCCAAGTTAACTCATGTCCTTTTGTCCTGGAGTGTTTTGTGTCTTGCCTGTCCTCATCTGGAGAGATGCTCCTCAGAAATACCGTAATATTGCTTTGCACACAAGTCTATCATCAGGGTCTGATTTTTACAAAGTAAAATCACACTTTGGAGATTGAAGAAAAAATATGCACCTTTGCTAGCAAATAGTTACTTGTGTACTCCTGTCAGAAATGTTGTTCCTGAAACTTGTAATTAAAAGTTTTCAGAAAGCAAAGGAGTAAAATGCAGGAAGACTGTGGGTCTGATTTTCCATTAACAGTGTAGATGAGAATCTGGGAGTAGCAGATGCTACTCAATAAGGAAAATGTCTTAAAATACATCAAGGAAAATATGAGTTAATTCAAGTTCTGTCCCCAGCTTGATTCCTCACAGGGGTAAGGATATGGGATCTAGTGATCTTATCATGGCAAGTAAGTCGTTTATGATTTGTTAAGCTAGAAAACTCTTCCCCAAGTCAAGCAAGTTGGCTTTTCCTAGTAGGGTTAATGCTGATTGAGATGSTGGTGTGAAAACCAAGGTAGATGATCCATTTCTTGTTCAGACAAGACGGAAGTGTTTGTGTGCACAGACTGGATTTACTTACGTATGAGGAGTGTGGACTTCTTCCCTCTACTGCACTTCCACTTCAGAAGCTAAAATTGGCCAAGCACATAGCTGCCGTTGTACCTGCAGGCAACGTGTGCCCTACGGCACCTACACAAAAAGAATGATCTTTCRGCAAAGCATCCCTGTCGGAGCATAGGATGGATGAGGGGTGGGAGAGAGCGAGAAGGCATCCCATTAAGCAAAGCAGACTGGGGCGGCCGCTGCCTGTGGAGGTGTGAGCGCACTGCTGAAGGTGCTGAACTTCAGGCAGTAACATACATCTGTGAATAACAAGTATGCAAGTAGTTAACTTGCATGGTCCTGAATTCGCTTCGAAGAAATTGGTTAAATGAAGATAGGAATAAAGTTTTAAAACCCTATTGAAATGTGTGGAGCTGGCTGACAATTTTCAAAAAGRCCAAGTCACCCTGCACAGGTCAGTAGGCACCACCTACATTTARAAAAAGCTTTGTCTCGAAGTGTTAGTTCCGGCTGCTTTAGTGTTTTCCCTGTTATCTGTTTATGCCAACATTCAGTTGATTCTGGTGATTCATAACTTAGTTTTTCACAATATGTGATTACTCAACCCATGCTCTTCCGCCTCCCGTCTCCCCCCAGCATAAAAGGGTGTTTACATTTATGATTCTGCTTTTCCTGCTGGAGCAATGTTGCTGGAGAAATCCAACAAAAGCAGTTTACTAGTGYACAGACTCTTCAAAGTCTCATACTCTAATTCAGATGCAACCACTGCAGAACCCCATGTCACTTAGAAATAGAGAATGCCTTAAGCCTGCACCGTGTCTAGAGGCATTCCTTTGCTCCTGAAGGACAAGAAGGTTGGCAGAACCCGCTCSCCCATCCCTGCCCATCGCTGCAAGTGTAGGTTTTGCTTTGAAAATGAGTGATAGATGTAGCATCAAGGAGCAAGAAGAGTTSTTATTCAGGTTTCCTTCTCAGCAAGAATTCTGAATTGCGTGTTTCCTGGTAAGTACCTCCATGGTTAACTTGCCCAGCACATGAGGAGAAGATCAGCATAGGCGATTGTTCACAGTAGTCATTTCCGACTTCATTGTAAAGGTAAGGAAACACTTATTTCATAAGCTGCCAAAGTAATTAAATTTGGTATATGATCTACCGTTTTCTCTTCAGTGTTAGGAATTTGCTTTTTACAATGGAGAAACCATCTGCAAGTTTTCCCTGGAACTGCAGTCAACAGAATTACCCTTTGCAGGTAAGAAGAATGCCCTGAGTGCCCACCAGTTCAGGCAGGGCTCCAAAACTAGCATTGACCATAATTTAGACAAAAAATTTTGTACTGTATTACGTCATCTAAGATACAAGGTAGTAAACCAAAGTCAGAGGCTTTTTACTCAGTGGTACTGCCTGAGCAGGCAAATTCTGTTTGTATCTTCAAAGCCTCTGCCAACTTCCAGAGATGATCCATTTCTGCGCTACCTCTCAGTAAAGGTTATGATTTTCCTAATAGTAATACCCACTAAACTGATGATTATGAATATTTATTTTTATTATAATACTTATTCAGGATGCTCAGATGCAAATAAGGATTTCTAAACGAGTATGATGCCTTAAAAAACCGAGCAGTATACTACGCTAACAGAAACTTGGATACGTATATCGATGACTAYTTCAAACAATGTACATTCTTCTTCTACCTCTTTACTCATCTTGTGTAGCCTTTGGTTCTTGYGTGCCGCTCCTCCCGTATGTCACGCAGTTACGGGTGCTCGCACAGTCACGTGCTGCAACTGGTGCAGTTGTGCAGAGGTTTGTAATCCAGTCGTCATCTACTGAATATCCAAAGAAGTTTGTTGCTCTTCTCCACCAAAACTTTACTTGTCTGTCTGTCTGTCTTACGACCTTTCTATGAAGCAAGTATTTTACCAAAGCAAGCTGTTTACCGAACTTTGAGTCTGAACTCRTTCACAGCTTCAAATGTCATGTGATATGTAAGGCTGTGTTACTCAGAATTACTTGGCTGGCTGTTGCTCTTCATCTGGCTTTTCTTTAGCAGGAGACTGATTACAGCAGGTAACCTGTCTGTCGATGCATCGTTTGGATCATGGTAAAAGTTTACATGTCATCTTCACTATTTTTCTAGCCGATGACGTGTACGTAGCCTTTAGCTTATACTTGATGTGCTCTTCAGATGAATCAGTTCTGACTTCTGTATGATTTGGTTGCTGCAACTAGTCTGCTGTGAGGGGCGTTTTCCTGCTGGAGTAGGGAAGGGACTGATTTTGATTAACACGGACACTTGGAATGTTGCATTTTCTTAGTCTGGATGTTCAGGACTTGCTGCCTTCTGCACTGTTMCTCTCGCCCCCTCCTGTTGTTCAAGTGGTAAAATCTTTGGGGATTAGCAAAACATTAAGCATTAGMTGTTCTAGATTGCCCCAGCCTGAAATGAATAAGCAGCTTATTTCTGCTCTTGAGAACTGTTACTTTGCTTTCTTTTCTTTATGGCTGCCGAAAGCCTAGGGAGACGGTGTAAGCGGTGCTGGCTGTCTTTGTAAGCAGAAGTAAGAGATGTCCCAAATGTGGAATAATGCCAACATCCTAAGTGCATGAAGTTGTGGGGGTTTTTTTAAAAGAAAACCAAAAAAAGTACCGGGCAATTTAGGTAGAAGTGTGGCACTCTATTGATAGCAACTGCATCCTTAAAAATGGAACATAGGCTCTTGGTTTTCTCCATCAAGAAACACCCCTCAGTTGGGGGGGTGATGATGGGGGCATGTTGAGGTAATTTTTGCTAAGCATTAATTGCATCCTCATGCAAGAAGTAGCCCCTGTTTGTGGGCATGAAGTGGATAGCTCCAGAACCATCATCAGAATTAAGGTAGGGCTWAACAGCATGGTAGTGGCTAATAGCAGAACGTACAGTTGGATGACAGGCGCTCTCGTGGTCTCAGCAGTTCATGGTGCATTGGAAAGATGATCTACACCTGCCATAACAAGGTTATGCCTTGATTTTATTCTCTCTCCACCCCCCCTAAACTGTCAAAACCAATGAAGAGAAGAATCACTTTGTGGCCTGGCTTTGGGATCGTGCTTTTAGGCTAGCTCTAAAAAATAAGTAAGTTCTACATACGTCATCAGGCGAACACAGATTACTTTTGCTCTTAAATCTTCCGAATATTCAAGTGGAGGGATTTTTAGAGGTTGATCTCTACAGTAGCCATTCTCTCAGCCTGTCAGGACCAGCTTTGCCCTTGCCAGCGGAAGGCAGCCCTCGCTCCTCCCGCCGAGCCGATGCCGCTCGCTGACCCTGCGAGAAGCCAGCGCTTGCGCTGCGCCGGCTCTTCGCCGGGGGACGGGTCGCAAAGGCGGCTCGAGGAGGGGGCAGAGGAGGACATTGCCGCTTCTAGCAGYAGCGAGGCCGCGCGCGGGACTGCCCGGGCGGGAGGGAGCTCACCTGCAAGCAACTGATTGGTAAAATTCATTTTATTAATAGTGTTATACGCTCAAAGTGAAAGTGATGCACGCAAGACACTTATCTCCCATTCATTTATTCACATTTTCCATGGATTTTTGTACACATCCTCAATGTATTAGAACTAATGAAAACATTGTTACATGACAAGTTATGTGAAACTTCAGTATCCACTGAAAAATTCAGAGCAGTTTGAAATCTATTAACAGTTAACAAATTGTCACATTCAGCATTTTCATCGGATTTATACTAGCTCATGCCACTTTAAGTTGTTCAATGTCAGTTAATTTCTGCACACAGGCACCAGCTACAAAATTTTAGCAAATGCAAATAAGTTAAGGCATCGGAAAGAAAGTCTTTAAGGACATTTTAAATGTTACAGTGCTGCAAAGGGAGCTGAACTGAAGTTCTGAGTAGTAAACCGTACCTCCTAATTGGTTTATGTTCTACAACACGTTCATTTGCRCTGTAAATTTAATTTAAACTTTCACATCCATCACCCAAAAGGGATTATAGGAACACGCTGTTGTTCTCCCAAATAGATAATTTTAAGTACATTACAAAAAAAACCCCTGCATATAGCAATTTAATATTTTATTTTAGAATTCAACTGTAATAATCTCCCTTACAGATGATTCTGATAATTAAAAGAAGCAGARATCATGATCTTCTATTTTGGGGACGTGAGAGGGAAAGGAACGATTTCTAACAAGCTGACACTTCAAAATTACAGCAGAAGAAAATGCATGACCCGTAAGACACTCCAACACCTATGTACAGCTGAAACAGTRAAGGCATTAACTCAAATTAGGGAGGAAACTTGCATCTTTAACATCAGGTATCTGATATCCAGCTGTTAAATATATTAAGTATCGACCAAGATACAGGAATGCCTCATTGAGTTGGAATTCTGATCAAAACCCCTTCCTTGTATAGYATGTGCCACTTTGTTATGAAGGCATTAGTATATTGATTTCTATGCTCTCTGYTAGCTTTTGCTTTTAACTCATTTTTAGGCCTTTATTTCTACATAATAATCTCTGGCCTTTTACAGTATTTATGTATTTTAGTATTTCTTAACTAGAAACTGAAGCACCATCAAAAATTTGTTTTTATAACAGTACTGGAGAAGGGCTGTGCTTTATAACTGAATACCAAGTGAAAAGCATATGACTGACTTTTCCTGCTTCATAGTCCAGATAATTGCAGGGTGACTAWGAATGATGTTGATTAAACTCTCCAATTTGCAGTAAAATTCTCCCCTGTTCTTTTAGTGGCAACTTTCCCTGTGTAAAATGTTTAAAATTGTATGTTTATGCATATATTTGACATTCTAATTAACACCAGATTCCAATTCTATACCTTCCCCTAGCTTTACTGATAAATACTCCAGTTGCTAAAGAATTAAGGTGTGTCGTCTCAATTAGTCTTTCCCACAGCTAACAGAAGATATTACTTGCTACCATGGATATTGCAAGGTTAATTTTTCCAACACAATTTATTATTATTCTACTTATTTTTCCTTACACTCTGTGCTCACCCTTACAGTGTCCGCCCTTGAAAACACGCCAGACGCACCAGCCAGTATTCAGTTTGCCCGCTGTAGAACTGGGCCGAGTACGTGCGCGCAAAACCCCAAGCCTGCCTCACKTCGGAGGCAAATCGTAAGGATACGCAGGAGGTTCACTTTGTCTCTCACTTGTTTAAGTTAATTGGTCCACRTTTCAATGGATGAGGAAACAGTTATATATCCGTGAGCTTTCGGAAGTAAACACAAACCCAAGACCGCCGATACAGTCTGTACAGAGTTGCTCTTAAAACGGGGTGCGGAACAAATCCGCGTACCGCAGCCAGCGCTCTACTCTGGAAACCCTTCTGCACGGAGACGTGTTTAAGACACTACAGTCGAACGACAAATGCAGAATTATCTGAGCCCTTGGACATGAAACCTGAGCCTGTAATAAACTTTCAGGCAATGTTCTGCTTTTCGTTCATACACAATTAACATGCAAGCCTTCCATTTAGGTATCAGCAAGACTTTTTTTTTTTTAAAAAAGCACATTATTTTGAGGAAAGTAGTGTCACTTTTAATGGTGAAGTACTGAGCCAGATGCAAAAAAAAAAAAAAAGGCACCAGTTTATATTTCAAATAATACTTGAAATCGTATCTAAGCTTCCTTTACACTTGAGTGTTAAAAATGCAATTCCTCAGTGTAGCTGAGATGTAAGCAAAGGCCTTTGCTTTTGAACTTTGGTCAAGAGGGCTATARATCCTATAAAGTTTTTCCTCCTTTTAGTTAAAGAGGGGGGAAAAAAGGCCATAACCTGAACTGTGCGGTGAATGAGGACTAAAGGCAGCCGTGTGTCCCCCGCAGAGAGCAGTGGGGAGCAGGTAAGATGTGCTGCGTCTAATCAAATGGTGCTCCTACTTTTTCCCCACCCAGAGGATGCCACTGTTGTTGGATTTCCAGGTCCCCTGTCAGAATTGCGTCATGCTGCTTTTTTTAAAGACTGGGATTTTTTTCCTCTGTGCCGCATTAGCCAGAGACAGGTTGGCATGTCTCTTCCATCTCCCCAGAGCTGGTCAGTGTGACAGATCAGAGAGCAGCTCAAGTTTAATATTAACATCTAGCTCTTGGATAGTTTCCAGAGCTGGAAGTGGAGCAGAAAAACAATTATTAGGGAAGGAGGTTCCAGCAAACAAGATTTGGAAAAAAAAAAAGGATTAAATAACCAAACAAGGTCTGATAAAGTTGAGATGGAAACTGAGAACAGAACGATGTTGTGATCCACAAATTATTGCCACGTGGTTAATTTTAACACAGCTGAAAACTAAGTTATAGATTAACCCAGTGCTCCCTACTTTTGCGACAGAAAGCTTGTCCTAAAGCTGCAAACTCCTGCTTTATGTAACGTAATGCAGTAAAGCGCTGTAGTTTTAGCACACCGGAAAAATAATTATTGACACACACACGTTTATGCATGTATTCTTGGTAATGGCCAGAGGCAATATAAAGATCTATAAAAATCCTGAAATTTGTTTGTGAAAAGAGCTATCTTCAGAAAAGTACTACTAGCAAGACAAGTACAACATTTACAACTCTGCCTCTGCTGGGTTTCAGTCTTAGCCCAAGGGACTAGGGAAGAAGACCTTGGAAGGACCACAATGGAAGTGCAACCCTTTGCCTCTGACTTGTCAGAAGTCAGCGCCTGCCAGCTGTGGTTGTGGTCCAAGATAAACAGTCTTCCAGTTGTCTGCTTGTACTATTGCACATCATTAGCTTGTTGCTACAGTAAGAACAGAACTGACAGTTCTTCTCTAAGAAACACTACTGTCAACAAGACTACGCAAGCAAATTTTCTTTTAAATATCTGGAGATGCAGTCTCCGAGTCCCAAAAGCACACGAGTCTGTAAGAGTTAAAACACAGTACAATATATAGCATCATTGTTGTTGGGGTACCTTGTTGYCACCGACCGTTTGAAAAATTAGTCTCACCAGAGTATGACAGACCAATTAAAATTAAAAATCTGGAGTCTAGAAACAGTTTCAACAGTTAAACTTCAACATCCTCCCTTCTCTAAACAGGAGGCTGTTGCACTGCACCGCAGTCTGTGAGGAAGCTCTGGTACCRTATTTTTGTACTCTGATTTCAGTCCGTTCGGTCAAATTGACCAGTGTTAAAAACATATGCTTTAATTTAAATCGGTGTGCTTTATCCAGAAGAGGTCCTGCATTTAGATATTGAAAAATGAGGGAGCACAGTCCAACACTTGTGTTCTATTAAAGCTTTTATTAGCTAGTTTAGCTTTTCCTCACAGAATTTTTCCAGAATTCCTGTAACAGTTCTTAATATATCAGAGTAGAGAGTTAAGTGTTCAAGTGAAGTTGTGGAAGAAAAAAAGAGCAGCAGCAGTTTGGCAATAATTCCTCAGATCACTGACTGCAACTTATTTAAGCTTCCTTTTTCTCCAGTAAGATTTTGTGCAACTCATCTGCATCCTCACTTGTTTTCACCCTTATTAACATAGTGACAGGAACAGCTGGATTCTTCTCATCAATCGGTGGATTAGGAACACAAACTATAAGAACGTTGTTTTTTCCGGTTCTCGTACATGGCATCTTGGGTGGAATTAGAACATTCAACAGTATGTTTCCTGCATATGAGGAGGAAAAAAAATTACAATTAGCAATTTTTCAGCTTTTACTGCAATACAGATGTTAGTATACTTACTAAATAGGGATTTAAGTTTGTGTTTGGAAGGAAGGCAATTCACAAGTGTCATATATACTTGTCTTATTCTCTCCTAAGCATCTGCTCATGGCCACTGTTCTCACAGATTTCTTTCCTCATTAGGAATGAGGAAATCTCTGAAAATACTGTGTCCTCCTTTTTTAAAGGGAGGAGTCTGAAGAATATCGAATTATAGTAAGGACACGCAGGGAAAAGGGAAGGGGATAAGGGAGAAGCAGCAAATGAGGACTTGAGTCACAGTGCTTAGTTTATGCTTATGCAAGTTACTCATTCTGACCATCAAGCACAGTTCATAAGCAGAAGCAAAAAGTTAGCTTTAACACACATACCGACGCGTTAATCTAGAACTGGACAAACTATGGTAGAATGASTACTTTGTATCCTCAGATCGTACAACACATCTGATGTGGTCTACCACCGGGTTACTAGTAACAGCTCTACGTCAACTTGTTAAATTATGTAGTGAGTTTGACAGCTTCAGTATTAGTGGTCTATTAAAACAGTTGCAAACAAACGCAAATCTGCTTCCACGGAAGATGCACACGTTTTGTAAACCTGGTAAATAGTTCAGAACACGGTAGTAGTATTTAGGGAAAAGTCAGTCTTCGCCTTCCTTACCAGTTCAGTTTTTCAACACAGTGAGATTTTAGGAAAGGATTATAGCACTGTGTGAAGATAGCAAAAAGGAAAGTGTGCATCACTATGACTGCAGCAGCCTCTAGAAACCAATGCTTGGAAACACCAAGCTGAAATGTCTTAGTGGATGAGCTGAAGAAAAAGGAAAGATTTCCTAACACRTCACCTCAGGTGAAGGTAGAGGGAATGTAAATCAACATCATGAGAATTAGCATCAGCTGAGTGAAAATCAAGACTTGTGTTAAAGAGTAGGTAACTTGGAGAAATCAAGTTTTCATCTGCTCTGTTCCACMCATTCAGATCCCCAAGGAAATGCTGAAAGCGCTGACACCTCTGCCMTACATCTGCCCTCAGTTTTATGGCTAAGAACTGCCCTTTATCTGGCAAAACTTGTCTCCACTGAAAGAAGTTGATGATTTAGACGTGACTAACACAGGAGTCCCAATCTCACCAAGTATCTGAAAACTGCCCTAACAGGCCCGCAGAGGCTTCATGTAGACTTGCTAGAGTGCATGATAAACTGAAAGCGAGGCGAGATTTACCAACGGCCTACAGTGCCGCATGGCTTTAGTCCTCAGTCTTCTGTAAGCCTAGTATTTATTCTATTTTATGGAAGTTGTCAAGTGCATGTGAACCCCACATGCAAGTTTGTYGAAATCAGGTACTGAAGTGTAGCAAAGTTTCTCAACAGTGAATATCAAAACATTGATTTGCACAGTTTGAGTGTGTAAACACACTTCAGCCAGAACACTGCATCTTAAACTTTAATACATCAAGTCCCCCTAACTTCTAAAAGCAAAGAAAYGGGTTTTTTTCTCTTTAATTAGCTGTATGTGTTAATGCTCATCTCAAAAGATATTCTGAGGAACTATCACACTACAGGTTACTTTAATTCTTAGAGTCCACCTACCATTTGTGATCCAACTGAAGTTAGCTAAAACACAGTTCAACAGTTGGACTTCAGCGTGCATTTTAAGAGCAATGTATATAGCAAAATCCTGCGCATCTGATCTATATAATGCTCCCCTTTACCCCCAAGTACAACGGATGTCTGCCCACATGGTCAACTATTTACATATTCAGGATGAACTGCAGACAAATGACAGTTGCCCTGCATCTTAGCACAGAATTTGTTCCTCTTAATTCGCCACACCTGATACATGCATACTTCATTGTGGATCTTAAGCCACACTTCAAAGCCACTCAACAAGTCAGGAATGGAGAAAAGCTATTAAAAAAAAGCAGGGGGGAGGAATACCCAAACATACACCATAACCTCTTACTTCCTTGCACTGCTTCATGTGTACTATTTTGTAATACTCATTAGAGGCATCCAATTGCTTGTTCAATAATTGAAATTACTCAAAAAAAAGTAGAAAGGTTTTCACTAATTGTGTCTGTTATGCTATGTAACAAAAAAATCCTAATGCTTAGCAGGGAATTTCACATTGCTACTAGAAGAAATTTACTTACCTAAATTGGTATCCGCTCGGACTAGGAGTTGAGTTTTTTCATTTCCTGCTGGTTTTAAGTGTAATGTTCCTACACCTTTTTCTTTAAATTCGTTATCCTTTTTGTAGAACAGTTTGCACCTGTGCAAAAAAAAACCCCACAACTTGTTTGTGCAGATATGTAGAGATTAAATACAAAGATATCTCCCAAATACACACACATACATATATTTATACATCTGACTCATAGTAAGCCAATAGTTTAACAATAATCAGGAGTTAACATACTGTAAGTAGCATAAATCTTTATTCTTCTTGACCTTGTTTCACGTGCTAACAGATAGTACTTYCAGTTCAGAAAGAGAAAGGATTAATTATTTCTTTCAGTATTGAAATGACAAATGTGTTACTTTCAGGGAAAAGTAAAATGCCCAGCAACCTGTACTCAGGGTCTRTAAGGAGTAATAGCTGTAAGGTACTGTTAAAAAACACTGATTACAAAACCATAAGAATTTGCTGTATCATTCTGAAGTTATAATAGGACTTTTATGTAAAATATAAAAACATTTTAATGTGAAGCTCTAATAAATGTAATGCCATTTTTCATAAATTAGCATGTACCTTCTCTCAGATAAAGCAAATGACTTTTCGTAGAAGGACAAATTCTGTTCTAAGTGTTAAGCAGACATGCAATTACTTGCACTACTGAACAGACTTTGAAAAACTGCTTYTAGTAGAGGTAGTCTCACTTTGAACTTAAAAGTACAACTTGTTCACTCCTTCATACAACAATCAGCATTTTCMAACTGAAGAGTCTTATTTTAGGCTATGCAAATAGCTGAGCACCTGACTGATTTTTCAGAGGTACAGTATGTTATTTCTGTGGTACAAGCCCTACAATTTAAACTTACAAAACCTGGTGAAGGCAGAAACATCATCTTCGTTTGTAAAAAAAAAAAACTGGTAACAAGTAGAACACAAACTAGCTATCAGTCCTGTGTCCAAGACAAGRATTTTACTAGTATCTTACACATTTTTGTCTGTAATTACATTTTTTGCAAGTGGAACTTCATATTCTACGTGRCTTCCTAACAAGCTTTTTTAACTAGGAAGTCAAGAACATATACATCATTAATTATTCACTGCAGTGGTAAAGAATAGCAGTATGTAGGTATGAATTTTGTTCTGAAAGTTATAATTCTGTTCACTATTCCAAGTTAAAGTCACTTACTTCTTTGAGTAGAAAGCATCATCCTCTTTTATTTCATTAACAATGACTTTTGGTGGTTCTTCTTCCTCCTCTTCTCCTCCTTTAAATAAAAAGTTTGAATACATTAATGTTGTGAGCATATAATCTGGAAGGTATTTTTGACATTGCATTAGAACTAGTTTACGCGTGCTATATTTGACATATACGTGTGTAGCCTGTCATGATTTAAATGTATTTTAGCAATCAATGTGGGCTCTGAAGCAGCTTCAGCTGCAGACAAAAAGTCTTATTTTCTTTTCATTCAGCCACACCCCTCAAGCAACTTTATGCTCCTCTTCAATTTAAATGGGATGAAAATACCCAACCCCCACCAAACAATCAAAACCAAAAAATGCAAAGCTTAACAAGTMAAACTTAAGTCAAAACCTTCTGTCAGGGGAAAAGAGTTATAACGTTTCAAACAACAGTCTCCACAAATGGGTCCAAGTAAAGCATAATAAATACTTCCAACAGCCAAGTTTAATTTGGGGACAGGTAACAGGTTGCAGGAATGACAGCCAAGAGACAGTGGCAGGATTATGCCTTTCCAGTCCCTCAACTGCTAGGATTTCTATCAGCTCACTGCACCCAGCTCAGCTAAATAGCAGAGTAAAACTGTCAGGTAGTATGCAACTTTATTGGCCTTACAGTCTTGTAAGAAAGATGTATGGAATTGTTCCCTATCTTACACATTTTACTAAGGGATCTCTTGATAAACCTATTAGGAAAAGCAGCAGGATTGAAATGTCCTGCAGGCTCAAAGATGAACATACCAGTTGCTTTAAATTTCATCATTATGAGTCTTGTATTCAGCTACAGGATTATATTCTATTACAGAAAGTATAAATCTGACAAATACATAGGTTTTGATAACCATATACTTTTAGTTATACTTAAACAGTATGCGAGACTGAGRTAATTCCAGATTAGTGGTACAGTTTTACACTTTCAAATTCAAGAACAGTTATGATTTGGTTCAACTTTGTACTATTTCATCTTTGCAGTATTCTTAAGTCACACACATTCACAGCTTACCATTAAAATCGTCATTTTAAAGAGAATTTACCTTTATCATCGCTATTGCCACTTTCTGTCTGAGCTTCCAATACATTGGTGGATACTGCAGTGACAGACTTAGCCTGGTTTGCGTCTTTTCCAAACAAACCTGAATTCCCAGGAGAAAAGGAGAAACTACTAAGCGTTCCTGAACCAAGGGAACCCAAAACAGAACTGTCGACACTCTTGCCAAAATTAAATGAGACGGTTGATGTAGCTCCTAACGATGGGTCTGTTTTTTCAGATGCGGCTTCAGGCTTTTTGTCCGAGGTATCCTCAGTTTTGTTGTTGTTAAACAAAAAAGTTGATCCTTGCTGTAGCTTTGAATTCCCGAATGAAGAAACAGACTGAGCGCCAGGTGTCTTGTTGCTTTCGTTTTCAGAGCCACTATCACTGCTGCCTCCATGTTGCTGTTCAATATTTGCTAAATACTTCTCATAGTCTCTAAAGATGGGCGTCAGGTCACAGAGTGGGTTTGTGTTTACATGCTTAACTATCCAGTCACGCACAGAACAGTTTAAAGCTGCTAACTGTTTGTGGTAAACACTAGAGCTACAAACTTTACTCTGAGCATAGCCAGATGAGGACGGTTGACTGCCACCATTAACTTTTGGGCTTGCAGCCTTTTTCTCAGTAAATGCAGTAGTACTAGGACCATTTGACATTGTGGAACCTATTAGAAGAAAAACATGGTTTAGAACATTTTTTTTTTTCCAGAAAGCACAGTTCTCATAAAAACCTAAACTAAATGTTCTCAGTATTTATCAAATCACTCGTTGTTGCTCAGTTAGGTATCTTGTCTTTTATCACAACACTGTGTACCAGATACTGTGGTACAAGTAAAGACACTGCTGTGAAACAGCTCACTAAGTTTAGACAGGTTAGCTCAGAGATAGACAAAGTAGATGCAGCACACAGTTGTATAAAAAAAAAAAAAACCAAAGAAATCTTACAGAATAACATTAAAAAAAAAACACAAGTTTTGTATTTCACCAAAACCCCCAAAATCTTAATTCAAGCTTTACCATGCTGTAACAGTTATTAAAACAAAATATTCAGTTACCTCTTGCTACTTGTGCTTTAAAAAACTCTGAACACAGTAGCCCATGATTTTGCACGTTTTTGAGTGGTTTCCACATGAAAACCATAATAAGCAAATTAAGAAAATCCTCATTAAATATTTAAGTTTCTCCTAATTTAGTTAAGCTAACTGAAATCTAAGTTACTCTAAACTTCAAACTCCACCATTTCTGTTCTGTGGCATGCTGACTCTAAAACACCGTGGCATGGTTAACACTTCTGCATCTCCAACACAAAGGGACAGAACTAATATTCTTCAGGGACTACCAAAGCATGAGACGAGAGTTAGATTTGACAAAATATTTCAAGTGTCTTAAAATGCAGGTATAAATGTAAGAGATAAAATTCTAGTAAGACTGTTTGCAATGTAAGATGTACAGGGAAAAAAGGTTAAGACTTTAGATATGCAGCATATATTTACCAATAACTGCAAAAAATACAGAAACAAGACCTTAAAAAAAAATCACACACGAAGAAACTGCAGTCCTACTAGGTGGACATTTTCCATTAGCTTTTTTTTTTTTAATTAAATTCAGGTAATTGGGACAATTCTTTAACTGGAACATGTTWTCAGCTGTTTTATACTATTCGGAGAGTGTCTTATGCCAAATGTCTTCCAATTCCTATTTGTGCCYATAAAGCTTTTACCTCCAGTATTAGATCAAACACAAATTTAGTTTCCACCTCTTAAAACGGCATGCATTTGATAACTTGTCCCTCCAGCAGTCCGAAATCTTTTTAAGAAATCTTACAAAGAGGAATAAAGTCTCAAACCCTTAAGACAGAACTACAGGGTTGTTTGAATTTGTTTTTTCACTATTAAAATAATCCTATAGATTTTATGGCTGAATTTGTTGGTGAATATGTAYGCTTATTTAAAACTTACCAAATGCTGATTGTGTTTCAGAGGTGGTCTTTAAACTGCTGAAAGGAGTGCTAGAGACACTACTGCTTCCATTAGACAGCCCTTCTAAAGGCTTTATTCCTGCACCATTACCAAATCCGCTGAAGCCACCTCCTCCTTTTCCAGAAGGCAATATAAAGCCTTTAAACCCTTTAAAAGCTCCTCCACTTTCAGACTGAGGAGAGAGAGGAGAGAAAAAAAAGAGACAACCAGTTACATACATCTCCTCCGCAAAAATCCTATCCCCACTTAATATTTCACTTACTTTACCCTGGTTCAGTGTGTCATTTCGTGCATTATTCTAAGTCAGCTATGTAAAYAAATAGCTTCCTTATGACACATATTGCTACTACTTTTAAAGGACTCAGATGTTCAGTATGCAAATAAACTACATCTAGGAAGTGGATACATAAAAGTTGTTCAGAGCAGCGGATGTGTTTGACTACCTATTTAGACATACATAGCATCTTGTTTTCTTTAAATAAATACATAGCAATATATAATTGCAGGCTTATTTTCAGCAACTTTTAGCATTTACAACCGCAGTTAGAATCCAGGACTTCAAGGCACTCATCAAAACAGCATACTTTGTAGTCACCTACGTAACGTTTAAGTGATTTACCCAAAATATTCCAACGTGACTGATGGGATAAGCAAAGATAGACTGTACGTGATAACATGATATGTATGCTTTCTGCAACCTTTTCATTACCTAGTTCTGAACACTATCTTTACAACCGTATTATTTTATGGTATAGTTTCTTACATGTTTTTAAAAGACATAGGGTGATTAACACGCAAATAGGCACTGCCACTTCTAGGTACTATGTATAATGTACTATGTCTTTTGAGGTAATGAGCATTTATTACTGGAAGTGGACTTCCAATGTCTCTGGAAAGCCATCAGAGAAAAAAGAGAATTGCTTCTGAGTTTCATCTGCTTTTGCCACTGAAGAAATAGCAAAACTTACCAATTTTAGGTTCTATTCCAGTATTTGGCCTTGTGGGTACGGGCTCTTTTTGTTTCCCTTTGTGCTCTACCTTTTCCAGTTCAGTCCTCTGTTCCTCATTTCTAGGTAGCTATTTTTATTCTGTCTCTCTTTGATCGTTCCTACCTACCTCTCTCTCTGGACATTCAAGTTAAACTGCAGTCTTTTTCTTTGCAGCATTCTGCTTGCTCCATTTAGGAACATCAATAAATTTCAAATTTACCTTTTTGTAAGTATTTCACAGGTTTCTTATGCAACATCAGCTGTCCTGCCACCTCTTCTGCTTTTTAGACTTTGCCCAGCCTATCCTAGCTCTTCTTCCAGCTTTGATCTCTAACAGCTGACTCCYAGTCTCCTGACTATTTCTTCTACAATCATCTGGTCCCCTTTCTCAGCCAGTTCTGTATTTCCCATTCCATTTGCCCCTGAATCCCTCCTGTTCAASTTGTGGTTTATTTCTTGCATCACCTCTTCCCAGTACAATCCTTCAATTAACTGCATTCTCTACCACATYTGTGGTTAAAACTACTATAGGCCAAAGTGGGATAGGACAACTTCCTCATTGACATTGCTTGGACAGCAGAAGGAAAATCAAAAGCACAGGAGAAAACCAYCTAGCCCATAATTGTGCCTAGTCCCATTCGATCCAAAAACAATTTGAGCGATAGGTAAAGTTTCTGTCCTATTTCTAACATGSTGCATGCCCTGTTGAAAGAATGTTTCACAGAAAGATATATATGACAAAGCATCTGTCAGGGATTTTTGAAAGGACTACAATTTGGTTGGACTGGGTTAATGCTTTCACAGGGACTAAGCCTGTAACAAAGGCCAACTTCCTTTCAGTTTTCAATTTGTTACTGCAAAGAGTAGGTGGCACTAAAGCTCTTCACGGGGGAAAAAAAAAAAAGTAGCAGCATTCTTAATAAAATAACATCTTTTTCGTTCTCAGATCAGCTTAATATTTTGGCTTTTACTTATTTAGCTTCTGCCTGAGACACCCCCCAGCCCTCCGGTATGGGTAACTAGTAACTCCTGATTTCCAGGCTTCCATCTCTGCAAAGAATGAAACTGGAGCAGTTCAAATGCTATTGTACCCATCTGCAGAAGACACTRTGTCTGAAACACTCTGCATTTATACTTCAAAAATACACATCCCTCTTGACCCAGTCAACACTAGTATTACCCATTTTTTGTTCTAGCCTTATTCTTGCTATGGAACACTAAGCAAAAATTAATTTGCATGTATGACCTGACTAGTTGCATATACCTTCTAAATGATAGCTTTATACAGTATTATTACAAGCGCAAATAAGTAAAAACCTGAGCATGGACGTCATATTTTGTAACTGAGTCAAACTACAACACTAATGCTCAGCRATTACATTACCTCTGATCCAACATTTCGGCGCTTTGCTTTTTTAATAGCTCTGTTCTTCAGGACTTCTTCRCTAGCTACTGAGAATGTTCCCACCTTTAAGAAGAAGTTATGGAATCATTAGTGAAATTCTCAGAATGCATTAAGTTATCATATTCTGAAGAGATGGCTGAGATCAGCTTTTGAACACAACTGTAACACCTCTCCCTAACAAATAAGGGAAGGAATAAAATAAAACAAACAAACAAACAAACAAACCCCCCAGAAAGTATAGTACAGCGATTTGCTTGCCAGCTACTTGGACAATTAGTTGATACTTTCAAAACTCTGTCTGTCTTGTTCTGCATTACATTTCCCTTCACGCAATCTCAATTTTATTACAACAAGTAATTAAAATAATTTTTTTTTTTTTTTTACTGCACCGCTACAAACAGTCTTCAGTTTGGAGAAGGTATATTGAGATGTATGCTGTTAAGTCATCTCCTGCAGTCTACTGTAGCTCAAGTATTAGCAAAGACAGCTAATTACTAATTACTACCCTGTAATAAACAA
This sequence comes from Oceanodroma leucorhoa, assembly GCA_030449065.1. Lineage (NCBI taxonomy): Eukaryota > Metazoa > Chordata > Aves > Procellariiformes > Oceanodroma > Oceanodroma leucorhoa. The sequence goes on from JASVER010000140.1 coordinate 49,285, forward strand.
GGAAATTAAGTTTTCTTACATTCAAATTTCTGGAAGAGTACTGTCAGRTTTTTTTCTCAAATTTTATAGGCCTAAACATTTAATACTTTTAGTAGTACAGAAGCTAGCACAGTTTGTTTAGAGATAATATATGAGCCATAAGTATGAGACACTAAACATGAAAATCTCTTTTTACAATCAGGTGAAACGTATCATTCGACTGTTTGCTTAATTCTCCTGGCTGTGTAGGGACATTCAGCTAAGCACTCCAAATTAACATATTTCTGAAATTAATTATTACTGATCTTTAAAAAAAAGACATGAGACGTGAAGAAAATTTATATCAAGAAATCAATACCACTTTTCTTGTGAACTCAATAAATACYCATCACACATTTGAAGAGTTCAAAAGCATTATAACAAGCCTGGGGTTCCCTTTAGAAATGTAAAGTTCCTTTCCCCTGAGCTGCTGATGTCATTTTAACTGTTAAAAGCTGCTTTGCCATATGGTCTGCATATATTGGAAGCTTTATTAAAAAAATAAATAATTTTTATAAAATTATCTTTAATTGCTACACTTTTAACCAATTTTACTGTAGATTTCACCCACAAGATAAATAGCACATGTAAATAACTACCCTACTACCTGCAGGGGTGGGGGGGATCTAATGTGTATCTTACCTCCTCAGCTTCATCCTCCTGATCCCAGTTTCTGTCAGTCAGTTCCTTCTCTGCAATTCTCTTTGCCATTTTTCCACACCTGTGTGGGGAAAAAAAAAAAAAAGGCAAAGAATCAGAATCAATAGCACAGAAATTAAATTCTAAGCAACAGTGATCTGCAATTTGTATTACTTAGGACAAATAATGGGAATCAGAGTTTATACAGAAGTAGATCAAAATTGGAATGATAGTTGAAAAGCAAGTGTTTCTAACATCTGCTGCGGCAACAACAATCAACAGCACTTGAGATTAAAGTTGTGGYGATAAGCCATATTTGGTCTTAAATTTAAGCAACAATAGAAACATGCAGTTCAATTATGGGGTAAGTTTTCTTTAGYAGCAATGCTRGCTAGAGAAATTCCTTTCAGTCCCRTAACCCATATACCTGGTCACCACTTACTCTGAAGGGCTGCAAAAAAACAAAAATATGGAAAAAAGATCTGGTTAAAACATTCCATATTCCACTCCATCTTGCCTCAGGATACCCACGTAAGCAGCAAGAGAAAAATAAGTTGCTTTACAGCATCTAAAATGAATACCRGTGAGGACCTACTGAAGGAACTGGACAGAAAGCTTGGGTAAGAATGAAGACAATGCTCTCCTACAAAAAACAGGATCAGTAGACTAATTAGAAATTTGAAAAATTCTATTACAAATAAATCACATTATTTTTCCTCCAAAGGACACATAAACCGTATCATGGATTTTAGAGCAATTACTGTAAGCAGCCAATCATCATTTTGCTAGTTATCTCTGCAATGTAAAGGAGAATCGACTTTGGAGAAGGAGTGTCTGTARTAGTTTTAACTTCTGATTTCCATTTTACTAAAGTACAATTTATCAGCTGTGTACAAAAGCAAAGAATGAATCCAGCTATGATATCTTGTATCTGAAAGAACTGGCAAGCAATCATATTACTCAAATTTTATATGAAAAAAAGGTTTTTTTACTAACTATATCACCTGACGCTAAATATGAAAACTTTTCAAAGAAAAGATGTAGTTTTGTAGCACTTTAAGTCTCAAGCGAGCACAAAATTAAAACTCTTCAAAAAACCCTCTTAGGTTTGTGATTAAGACCGGGCAGGATAAAAAAAAATAAAAAAAATTCCACAAATAGTTGAATTTCAGAACCTAAAATTATAACAATACATGGTTACAGAACATCTTGTTTAGCTGATGAAATATTTTTAAACAGAACAGTAAATCCAGCTGCACAGCAGTCTTACAGAGATCACACGTCAAAGCCATGAATTTTGGTCTGATACACTTCACAAATAAGGTCAAGTTATTAGGCTCTTTTGGAAATACAGTGACAAAAGATGGTTTTGTGTAAACACTTTAAAACACCCTAATCCACACTATCCTGAAAGCAGAGGTCCTGCCAAGCCCTGCAGACTGGGGAACTATTTAAATCTATCCCATTGAAAAAAAAAAAAAGTACTTTTTATAAAGCCATACTGGCTCCCCAGTCCAGTTTCCCCACAAGGGTATACAAACACTTGCAACCAGAGGACGACAAGATTGCATCTGTTTGGCAGCAGCCAGAGCTCAAAGGCTGGCACGACCTAGAATTACACCATCGGATTCCACGGAAGATCAAATTACCACTCTTAACCCAGCCACTGAAGCATGACAAGCACGACATTAACTAGAAAGCCTGTTTTCCACTAATAGAAGAGGGCTAAACCTGTTGGCCTTTGCTTCAGGTTCTTTGCACCTACCTGTGTTTACATGATTTCTCTACATCAATACTGAAAACAGGAGCAGTCAACAGAATCTAAGATACAAGAAGAGAGGTGCAAGAGAATTCTAGACACAATTTCTAACCTGTGAAAGAAGCGGCAGCACAAAACCACCTCCATCCGATATTCACAACCTTCAAGAAGTTTTTGTAGCAAATGGTCTGAACAGGTTGAGAGTATTTTGRGAAACAGCTCTTTTTATTTAAAAAAAAAMCCCACAATGTTTTGTTGAACTACTAAAATCCACGTAGTAACCACAGCTGCCCTACTTAACGCAGCATTTTGAGAACAAGACTCGCTTTTAACATTCGCGTTCCACAATATCACCTACCTCCCRTAAGGCTACAAAACTTGCGCTGTTGGAGCGCCCAACCTAACGCCAGGCGGCAAAAGAAGTCACCGGTACCTCACCGCACTTGCAAGGCTTAAGCCCCCCGGCGCTGCAGACACGCTTCAGTCCCCAGCGGTGTCAGGGAGCAGGAACCGGCYGCGGCGTGCCCGGGTGCGCCCAGGCGGCGGAAGCCAGCCTGGCAGCTGACCCACCTTCCTCCTCTCCTGAGATGATCTTCCGTTTCGGCGTAGGCTCTTTCGGTTTAACAGAGAGAGCCGCCCTCGCTTCCTTTCCAAAGGCCTAGCCGCAGTCCCCCGTAACGTCCTGAAGTTCCTCCCCCCCCACCCCCACACATTACAGGGGAGCTCCGCGCTTTCGAAACAACTGGATGTAWTTCTGCCCCCGCCCCGGTGTGGCTCGCCAAAATGCCGTCGGCCCTCGGCACCGCGAACCAGGCCCTACGGAGCCGGGAGGCTCCGAGGGTGAACCCCCCTCCTTACTCGGCATCCCTCTGGCTTGCAGCCCTCCTCTCTGAGGCCCGCGGGTGACATTTGCAGCCAGATCATCCCTTCTCCTCACCCCCTCTTGATCTCCACGCGCTTTCTTGAGGGAAGGCGATGCCCACGGCCGGCCCTCGCCCGGGCGGGGAGCCACCCGCCCGCCGTGGGACGCACACTCGGCTACGCGCCCCGGGGGAGGCACCAACTCGCCGGGAAAGGCGACGATTTCCCCCCCCCGGGGAGGCCGGCCCGCCCCAAGCACCCCTCCTGGGCCGACTGCCGGCCTCAGCCCTCCCCCGCGGCGTGTCCCGTCCCCCCCGCGCACGTAAAAGGCACCAGGGCGGGCGATCCCGGGAACGGCGGCGGGGAAGCGGTTAGGGAATGAGCGAGCCGGCACTTACCCCCACGGGGCGTCCCCTCGCGGGCGCGGGGCGGCGGGTCCGGGCGGGCGGCTCTCCCCCGCAGTGCTGGGCTRCGGGGCCGAGGCTGCGGCTGCGGCGGGCAGGAGGCGGAGTCTGGTCACAGGCTGCCCGGGCCCGCAGCCCGCTCACCATCCCCCGGCCGGGCCCTCCGCCCCCTCTACCTCCGCGGCTAACCGACGGCGCTTAACCCGCCGTCAGGCCGACGCCATTTTGTCCCTCCTGAAAGACGGGGAAGAAATTGATTTAATAAAAGAGAGAGGGACCGTCCGCCGCCGTCCCCGCCGCCGGCACCACCGCGCATGCGCCCCCCTCCTCCCGCGGCCGGCGCGGCGGGGGGGGTGAGGGAGGGAAGAAAGGGGCGGAGCCGGCGGCGGCCCCGCAGCCGGCCGCTGGGGCGCGGATCACGTGGCTGCCGCAGCCCGGCGGGCGGGCTCGCCTTCCCAACGGCCGGCTGGGCCGCCGCGCATGCTCTCTGCCGGAGGTATGGGTCTCGCGCCGGCCGTTCGAATCTTCGTCACGTGGCCGGCGCCTCCTTCCCCTCCCTGCCCCTTCCGGGCAGCCGCGGCTGGGGGGCTGTCGCGCTTCGCCGCCCGGAGTTAGGCCGCGTACGGCGGCGGAGGGGTGTCCGCGCCGGGCGGCAGGGCGCACCCTGCGCTAGCTGTACCCGCTGCCGCTGACTCGCGGGGCAGGGCCGGCTCCGGCCTGCCTGGCGGCGGGAGAGGCGGTTGTTTGCCAGGCTGCGGGCCTGACTCACCTGTGCGGCCTTAGCTCGCCGGCTGCCTCGCTCGTGGCCGTTTCCCCCTGCGGTAGAGTAGTACGTGGGGTCAGTGCCAGTGTGAAGCGGCTGGAGGGAAGGTGGCGGCCGCTGCTGTAGTTACCGGTTGAAAACAGTGACTCCCGAGCGTTTTTGCATCGTGCACAGCGATCGTGTACTRCCTTAGAAGAGTGACGGTAAAAACGAAGGCAATCAGGGTAAACCTAAAAGCTGCGGTTCTCTATGCCCTATCTTTAGGTGCTACCTTAACAGCTAGGGTGCTACGCTTGCAGGCTGAAACACCTTGACCTAATTTTTWTTTTTTTTKAAAAAGGTAAGAAATTACTTTTTTATAGAGAACCCGCTCTTCCAGAGCATATCAATTCATTAAACGGCGGGGAAAACAAACAAAAAACCCCAACCTTTAGCAGTACATAAGAGGCACTGATACTTACCGTATCTGGGACCCTAAGACTCCTGAGGCATGGACCTACTCCCCAGTTGYGTTACCTAGTTTTAACCTTCAAACAATGTCTTTTCGCCACATGTTTTTCTTCCTTATAAAATGTACAAATATTTTGAACGATTTTCAGGTAATAATTTGGGAAACTCATTTTACCTGCCCTCCTGGGATTTCAGATACACTATTTTAAAATGTTCTGCTGCATAATGATGGCATAAACCAGCGTTAATGCCTTGAATTTAAAAATAAATATTTCTTAAGTATCACTGTCAAAAATAGGACTGTGCCAGTAAATATGTTTTTTTAACTGGCACTCAGCTGTTTCAGATCCCATTTATGTTTAGATCCCCTCAGTGACTCCATGTGGGTCACCTGCCATATTCCCTTTAATATAGGAATGCAAAAACCATTATTTTCTAGACTTTTGTTGCATTGTCTATCTGGTAGCCCTTTTGAAAAGTTCTACTCTATTGCTTAAAAATAAAATCCCTGAACTATCCGTATTACCTGTGCTAAATATCCCACCTGCACTTGCTCTTCTGCAGGCTCCTAAGAGTTTAAGGTTACCCTTTCCCAGAGTTTGGGTGCATTTTAGTTTGCCCCTTCATAGTTGCAGTAACAGTCAGAGACGCAGTCTTTAAAGATAATTTCTGAAATAATTGCTCTTTGCTTCTGCTAGCACAAACAATGCGCAAGGCTCTGTTACTAACAAACACCATGACCCTATTGTCCGATCACACCAGAAGATTTATAGTTTTTCAGATCCGTGTTCCTGGACTTCTCTCTCTAAGCCATGGAGGTTTCTCCCTGAATTTCGTGTTGTTTGGCACGTTAAGCCCCAAAATCTCCAAGTTGCTTCCTTCTGCAGGCAAGCTCTCTTGAGTTCCTATTTAGTGAGCTGCTTTTCCTTTGTCATTTTTAGAGACTGACTTGGTGCTAGTATTTCCTGCTTGCTTTCCACTCGGTCCCTCTGAAATGTGGTAAGAACTCGTTCTTTCTGGCTGTAACTATTGTATTCAGCCACTGTCCGACCTCTGCGGTTGCAGAGGGCTGTCCATGGCTGCTCTGTTTGTACCCCGCCCAGGATCCTGACAGTCTACACAGAAGTTAGTTCTTTAAGGCCAGGCAGATAGCAGCACAATAATGARTAGATAACCCTAATCAAGCAGGATTTGCATAAAAATGCAGAAGCGTTCCGTGTTCTCCCGATGAGTTCTGGATCAGATGGCCAATTCTCGTCCCTCCCAGAGAATATACACTTTTTAATTGTCCTTCCTAGTAGCRGTGTAATACTAGACTCAGTGTAATACAGAACAAGGGTGTCTGTGGGTGAGGTCTGTACTATTTACCAGATATTTTGGGTTATCTGTGCTCAAAAATGCTGAGATGAGAATGCAACTGTGCAGAAAGAGAYGATAAAGTGGTCAGTGAAGCAAAGCTGTATGTCTGCAGACTCCAGCAGGCAGGCATGGCTGCAGAAATACGAAAGCAAAGAGCCTCAAGGCATTCAGAGAATTCTGCAGTTTTAACTAGACTTCATCTGTCCTGTCTTCGCTGGGTCAYATTTTTCCCCCATTCCTTCTTTCATATTCTCTTCAGCTCAGTTTCCTTCAACTCCTGTCCCTTTACCTTTTCCTGTGCCATGCCCCTCATATAGTCACTACTGACTTTTTTTTTTYCCTGATTGTCTCATTCTCTCCCTCCACATACAGCCATTATGCTTTTTTGCTCTTCCTTTGTTTTATACCCCATTTCACATTTCACACTGCTTGGAAAGCTCTGTAGGGTTAGTATTCTGTGTTTGAGCAGTGCTTGCCGCACAGAGGAGCCCCGTTCTTGGTTGGGTTTCAAAGACAAACATAAAAGTGACTGAAAAGAGAATGCTGTAAAACACAGTTTAAAGGGGTTTAGTTAAAAAGAAAGTTTCAGAAGGCATTTTCTTGAGGTCTTTGTGATGGTCACAGTAGAATAGGATGATCTTACTTTTATGTCATCCTATAATATAAAAACAGAGATTCAACTTAGTGAAATGCTGCAGTCAGTCGGTGTTGAACACTTAGAAATAAGTTGTTCAGATGAAGTGCAATTGGCCAGTGGAAATCCCTCCTGGTGGAAGGCAGTGACTTAGCTGATGCAACTGAAAAAAGTTTTAAGAATGAGTACATAACTTCATAAATTCCAGAAAGAAAATGAAAAGTGTAGGACCTCAGAAATAAAAGGAACAGACGCTCCACAAATGCAAAGTGTGGAATAACTGGTACAATAGAAGCAGGCTGGGGAGGCCTGGGGGTTCAGATCACAAGCACTGTTTTACAATGTTCTAAGAGGAATTAAGGCTTGGAAGTTTACTAATGAATAGAGTCAAATAATTACAAGCCCTCAGATGAAATACTTTGTCAGGATTTGGGCACTAAGCTTTCAGATGGATGCAAAATATCCACATGCGATCATAAAAGATTGTAACAGTGAATAATAGATGACCGATGAAGCAAAGTCAAAATAATTGTCTGTTTGATGAAGAAAAGTGAAGATTTGGGGAGTAAAGGATGATTTGTCCTCCAATATGTAGCAGGTTGCTAGAAAAATAATAAAACCTCCTTTATGTCAATTGAAGGGATGAGTAAGTAGTAACAGGCTTTAGTTATAGCCAGGGAAAGTAGAAGTTGACGTAAGAAATTCTGTAAGAACAATTAAGTATTGTTACAGGCWACCAAGGAAAAATCGCTAGATATTCATTACAACTTTCAATTACAGGTTAATGACAAATATCTTTCAGTTGCATTTTGTATCATTTTGGAGGTCTTGTCCAGCATTATCCTTCTGTTGTATTTAGTTAAGGTGTACTTTGAGCAATTTCAAGGTACTGTGAAGATACACAGGTACACCTCCAGGCCAGTCTGGTTGCTAAGCAAAATGATGTGTGTAACATCAAGCAAATGCCTATACAAATCTTAAAACGGACAAACTTACACCAAAATGTATCAACTTCTGTTTCAGAAAGGACATACTGATTAAGAAATGGGTGGGAACATACAGCATTTTCATACAAAATAACAAATTTCTAAGGACAACCCCCATGTGATTTGTGCAAACAGTAGCTTTATTGCTGTATTGTCTTCCTATTTGCTTCTGGTTTTCTGTTAATTTTCTTCCAGCACGCTGTCAAAATACTGTACTCTGTGTTCCCTGTGTCAGGGAGCTGTACAGCTTATTTACACGTGCAGTTTCACAGTGACATTCAGAGTGCTTCTTAAATACATATATACCTTATCAGTTTAGATTACAAAGTTTTTAGGATAGACACTATTTTTCTTAGTTTTGTACAGCACCCAGCACATTGGAATCCAGACAGAGGAACTATTCATGTTTGCATAATAAAGACACGTAAGAGTATTCATAAGAGGAATATTGTCTGCCATGCATACTCTTTAGGGCAGCTTTTTAACACAGTTAATACGGCACTATATAGGATGCCATTTTCTCATAACGAGTTATGCTACAGGTTGAAGTTAGCCTTATGGAACTTGTGTGCTTTAAAGATTGGAGCATAAATTGGAGCTGAAATAGACTGGGAAAAGAGGAGCTGATATTTTGGCAGAGTTGTTTAAATATGTATTTTTCTGTTCTGTMAATCAGTCATTTTGGCTGTATTTTCAGGAATGGTTTTGTGCAAGTCTCTTGCTGGGTCCCAACTTCTGACACCCTSTGCACTTAAAAACTGATGGAGGTAGTGGCCTGGCCCGAAACAAGACACTTGATGTRTCTAGTCAGCTTTTAAACATTCACTTGTGAATACATTTTGCCGGGTTTATATACTCACCGTGTAGTACAGTATGATAGACAATTACATAAAAAYACAAAGCGATCTATTTCTAAATAACTTTTAGTGTAAATTCAGTCATCTCTGCTTTATGTAACTTCACTGTTGTTACAGTTCATGAAAGTTATATACCATTTTCTTTCCAGAGTGCTTTCTTGTACCAAGTCTTGAAGTATTACCACCYGATGTGTAATGCATTTTTCATTGGATGCAAGAGCACTAAATGTAGGTGTTGAATCGGCAGTGCTGACATGTGTGAGCAGTCTTAAACTCAGGAGGCCTGTTCAAAGGCGTGGGTGTTAGGAGACTCGAGGTCTTACTTTGAGAGACCCTGAACTGAAGCAAGCTTGGTATTTGTAGTCCGCAGAGTCCGCTATGTCCGGATGAATGTCTGCTAAAATTATTGCTGTAGTCAGACATCACTGTAAACTATCTGTGCATGTGTATAGAGTTTACTTAAGCTTTTAAGTAAAAGTAAAAATGAAAAGCTTAAGTACTTAATCCTCTTTTTTTTTTTTCTTTTTTTTTTTTTTTTCCACTGATATTGGCAGCATCCTTTTTAGGCCCCTAGCACCACATTTGTTTATATGCTGCTTCTGGGAAGTAARGAATAAAACTAAATAAGCTTATTGTGTTTGATCACAGCTTGTTTAGTCTTACAACTCTGTCTTGTTAAAACTTAGTATAAGTAGACTGGATTCAAGAAATAATATACTTTTGAGAAAAGAGTGTTGGAGACCTTGCAATCCTTTGTGTAGTAAATAAAGTCACTTGATTTTCATGGGAAAGCAGACTTGWGTATCAGTTTGCAGAACTGGCCCAAGACTGCCCCTGGTACAGGGAAAGGTATCCGTATCATCCTGGCTGGATGTAAGCCAGAGATKATTCCTGTGCTTTTGTAATGACTGATTATTTTCCAGCGTGAGAAACCAAAGTACAGTACATGAAAATACTTTCTGCTGGCCTAGGGAGCTGAATTTTCACATCAGCATCAGGCAACACTGATGTTTGCAATCCGTAAGGCCATGCRGTTCTCTTGTAATCAGAATATCCCGTTAGAACAGCTTCAAAATCCTTCCCTTTCGTTTTTGCAACAGTCTAAGATCAGACTCTACCTCCAGCATAGCCCCTCTGGGGCAACCCAGCACTGCCGGGTAGAGATTGCATCTGATCGCTCCCGGGYGGGTAGGAGCTGGCACCGGTCTCCCGGTGAGTGGAAGGCGAGAGGAGGGGTGTTTGGGGGTGCCTGCACTCCAGCCAGCCTTGGCTGCCAGCTGGCCCACCCGGTCCCTCTGCCAGCTGGCGCAAGCGAGAGCAACCCCATGACTTGMATGTGCACTGCAGGCTCGGGGAACCATAACCTGCCCTTAGCAGATTTTGGCACAGGAGAAATTCTGGCCCGTGAAGTGTTTGAACTAAGTAATCAAAAAGCATGAGTAGGCAGATGCAGCCTTACTGATGCGGGAAAACTTCCCCGGAGAGTTTGTTTGGGAAACATTCAGACTGGCTCCAGTTAAAACACCAACTCCAAACATGCGCTAGAGAAATGTGGATTCGCTCCAAGGCTTGCAGTTGAGCTCTTTGTTCAGCCAGGTTCAACCAAGCCTCTGGTTTGCAGCTGCTCTAGAGCTGGATGAAAGTGTGAGCCAGGTTGCAGTAGAAAGGTTTGTGATTCAAGTCCTATTCTAGAAAATGCTAAAGAGTGTCTTGTTCCAGCAGCAAAAATAATCATCAGAAATAACTGTATGAGACAGGAGGAAAGTCACCCGGAGACAAGGGTTTGCGTCTGTCTCCCGCCTCAACGCTGAAAATAAAGATTGTAATTTTGTCTCAGCAGGGGACAGAGAACACGTAAAGAGGAACTGAAAGACGGATCCAGCGTTGCCCTCGCAAGACACATTCGATTTAAATTGAAAAGGTCACTGCCCACATGATTGCATCACCCACCATGCCAGGTCCATTGAAGATATGAGGCTTTGACAGGTCATCTGTTTTTACCAAGGGCGAGGCATTTCAGGTGTAGTTTGCTGAAAAAAAGCCAAGAAGTCGAATACAGATATCTTGCTGAAATGTAATAAATGGGAGAAGAAAAAATACCTTCTTTTTTTTTAAATGTATTTTTTATTGAAGTAGATAAACATTTTCTCCACTGTTTACACATTTTATTATTCCAGAAGTGTAGCTTTTTAAATTGCTTTACCTGTCAACTCTTATTCATTGTAACTAAAGCACTCATGGTGCTTAAGAAAAGGTCCATTTATAAAATGTTCTTTCAATAAGGAGTTTTCCGGGGTCAGTCGRATTCTAGGCATTTCTTGTTTCTGTTTTTTATGCTTGTATGGTTGGACATTGGTGCCTGGAAGGTTTCTGAGGAATTCCTAGCAAGTATTTTAGTTGGAAATGTGTCTGTTATGTTGTGTAAGAACTCCTGATCTACATCATGCAAAAGACTTGATGATTAGAAAACATTCAGCACTGTGCGATAATACAGGCGTTAGCAGCAGCATTTCTGTTGGCAGGTAACAAACAGTGTTGATCCAGGGTGAGAGTGTTGTTACAGGTTTTCTTCTTGTCATTGTCTGTGTTTTGCAGTGTTTACCTGATCAACTGTTAAAACCCYGAGTTCCTCAAAATAACTATCTATAAAAAGACTTTGTTTTTTTGGCTGTTTCTTTCTAGTCCAAAAATTATGAAAGRGGGAATTAAAGGAATATCTCCCAGCAGGGAATAGGATTTGCTAAAATGTCACCACCAATCTCTTAATTAGCCCCTCAGAATACCATGTTGTCTCTTGGTCCTCAGTGAGAAAGAGTGAGTGGAAATGAAATGGAGTTTATACAACTCCTAAATAACAAAAATCACAATTGCAAAGTCAAGSGTCATGTGAGAGATCTTTTACAAAAGCTTCATTTCAAAATATTGACTGACTTAGAAATTTGAAAGTTGATGAAAAGAATGAGCATGAAATATAATTCTTAGAAAAGGATTAATGTTTACATATAAAAATAAACCGTACTTACGCAAGAGTATCCAAACTTCTTCCATTAATATGGCTAAGAAATGGGAAAATTTCTTCTAGTGGTCAGTAAGATGTGTTGACTGCAGTTGTTAATCTTGATTCCCTATTAATTTAAGTAARGTTAGGCCTGAAACCTCTTTCCTGTGTTTTCAAATTAATTTTTTTTTTYCAGTTCTCMTAAAACCAAGGTGTCTTAAACACGGCTGTTCTCCCCAGTGAGGAAGATGCTTGAGAATGTATGAGAACTCACCTTTTTTACAATACTTGTGGAGGGAATGAAYACAACTGTCATTCCTGTAGTCTCCTAATAGGATTGTCCCTGCTGTAAACTATTTCTAATGTGTTGTGCTCATCCAGTGCTACCAAGTACCGAAGATGGCTGTCTAGGCTAGTTAGCACATTTATRTTGGTTTCGAAGGGATGATGCGTAAGGCATGTTCATCGCTCTGCATCAGAGAGCTGTGGAAGACATAACGCCCATTTCCCCAAGGAGGCAGAGCTCTACAACATCTTAAAGAGGGTCAGTACAGTAGAGGAGCTATGTGAATTATTAATAGTTCCTTCCCTGAAATATTCTAAAAATCATAATTTCATATTAACTGGAAACATTTTTATTGTTTTTTGGCAAAGAAAGGCAAAAAATGGAAACAATTGAGGGCCAGTTGACATGCTTTGTCCAAAATGAAATTAAATGTTTCCATTCATTTTTGTGTGTGTGTTTTAGTAATTCTTTTTAAAAATTGGGAAAGGGAAAGGAAAGGAAAAGGTAGGATTTCTCTGCACTCTTTGGGGGGGAGGAGGGGGCAAATTTCAAAATTTCAACTAGTATACAGTCACTTAATTCTGTAATGGATTTGTCCAAAGAAGACACAGTTGACCAGTTCAAAGTCAAAATTCAAAGTCAAGGGTATATCTGTTCTGTTAGGTTTCTGCTACCTCAGTTAAAAAATGTATGTGAAAGGAGATTTCTTTGATGCCATTTTCAAGATTCTTCTGTATGTTATTAGAACTCTATCATCATTGTAATAGTAATTACTCCAAAGTGGGGTCATTAGCCCTAATTAATATTTACAGACACACCAGTATTAAGGTGAATCATGTTCTGAAAGAGTGGAATATTTTGTCACAGTAACATATCTCAGCAATCCAAAAGTGCTTACAACACCCTTCTGCTCAGTCCTAGCTGCAAAATAGGTCAAGACTGCAGTTTTTCTCATTCTCTGACTGTAATGTAAATTCTGCTCTGCTAGACTTCAAACAAAAGATTAGCTTGTACCAAGTTTGCAGATCTTTGCAGCAGTAACTGTCTTAATTTAAAGAACACTAATTACTTGAGCTATTTTTCACATGTAAGCTTTTTCTCATTTTACAAACAGATGTCATAGTTTTGGCTGCATCTCCATAAACTTTTAGGAAACCATCAGGTTTATTAACATTTTCTATATTTGTAAAAAACTATTTCTTTATGGATATCAAGTTATGTTATTATCTACATATTATAGTTWGTAGAAAGACAGTGCCTAATTCTACCCACGGTGAGACTGTGGGCATGTTACAAGAGCCTAGCTATAGAGAAGCATTAGTTCTGCATTTCAGAGTCCAGATGGCCAGAGTGTTTGTGTGGGATTTTTTTATTGTTGTTGTTGCCTTCCATCATCTCTGTTGGAAATGTAAGAGTTGTTATTCTAAGCCTATAGTCATTGTTAGAAAAATGAAATTCCATCTGCTATTGACTGATGGAAGCTGGGGGAAAATCAACAGAAAACCCCGTTTGCTCGGCAGCATTTGTTGCCAGTTCTGAGCCAAAAAACTCRAGCCACTGTGCATGAAGAACTCCGGATAGCTGGTGATTTTACCTGGTGGACAACACGGCAGATGCACATTTTATTATGAATCTTCACCTGTTTGTGTGATTTTTGTTGTGTCCTAGTTCCTAACCACAACACTTCTGAAGTTTTTTGTGGAGTGACAGCAAGTTTACCATTAAACAGKCTTTGTATATTCATTTAGGTAAAGACATGCTAAATCAGGAGTAGGCTTTTCAATACATAAAAATATCTTAGCTGTCATGGGCCAAACTTCCAGAAGCCTCAAATACTTTGCAGTTTTTTCAGTAGAAGTTGTTGAATTGTTGGTATTTTTCATTAAGTATGGCCTTGCTTCCAGGWTGCTGGGTGCATATTTGGGTAGACACAAAACTCTGGGGAGGGAGAATGGCGATGGTTCCTTCTGTCAGTCCATTTCCCCATGAATGTCTTTCTCGATGACGTTTTTATTTTATGTAACATAGCTAGTCCTGTTCCTAGCCCTGCTTTTCTTTCGCCATTCTTTTCCTCACTTTCTGTGGCTACAGCAGTCTCTAAGGCTGATCTCCTGAAACTCTTGTGTCAGAACTGTTGCTGGTGCATGGCTTCTTGAGCATTCCATACATTTTATAAATCTTCCTGATCTTCAACCACTTAATAATACCACTGTTGAATTGCGTATTTGTATTTTAGGTACTATTCTAAATCACCGAAGCCCTCTGTAGAGGGCTTAGGGATGTTTTAGCACTTGGGCACCTGAAGGGACTGAGTTATCAGTCTCACACCCCTAGTAAGCACGTTTGGCAGAGCTTGTACCCTCCTCCTCCTGTATTTCCCAGAACTCTAAACCTTTAACATAGTCACCAAACAATCTGWCAGCCTCTTTTCTTCTTCCACTCTTTCATCTTCTGCACCATCGTTCCTTGCTACCAACCGTTCTTTCCCTAGCAAGATTCCTGGYGAATCCAAGCTCAGAGGGCCAGCTATATTACTTCTGTGTTCTCTGCATAGGCTGGTGTTAATGAAAGGTCAGAGGAAGATTTATGACCTTGAACGTCCTCAACAAGCATTTTTCACCCCAGTAGGCTTCCTCAAAAGCAGTTTAGACTGTGGGRCACATACGAATATTGATGATCGGAGAGGTCCAAGCATAATACATTACATTTCCCTATTCTTCATACCTAGTCCACATGGGATAAAGGGAGGCCCTTCTGGTAGTACAGAGTTATTCTGTCTTCTGCTTTGCTCAGCAAGATGAGGGTCACTTTGCTCCATCCCATGCCATAGGGTTCCACTTGGTTATAAACCYAATTCATGTGGTGATGAACAGATCTGCGGAAATGACTGGTGCCGCTGGCTGAGGTCGCCTGAGCCAGAGGAAACCATCTCCCTCGTGGTTGGAATWTCTCTTTTATTGCTGTAAATATGATTAATGCTCTCAAGAATTAACGCTTCTCGCTGTGCTCTAGGTGCATAAGCTCTTGTCAACTATAAGTTCTCATTGACCGTGTAATTTAGTCAGTGGAGGCCAGAGACTGACTTTGATTACTCTAAAGTAGATACCTTATGACTGGTTAGCTCGATAGCTTTCTGGATCCCACTAGGTAATATTGACTGTATCTCCATTTGATTGTAATGCAACCTTATAGACAAGATGCATGTATAATCACCTGCACGTAGACACCTAGATTTATGTGTTTTCATCTCAAAACTGAACACTGCCTCTAGTCTCTCTGTTACAGCCTTTCATAACCAGTTTCAAGATAAGTGTCTGGAATTTGACACAATGGAAACCATCATTCTTCACCTAATGTTGTCAGAACGCAATTTATGGTCCTTCTGCTGCTTGCTATAGAATCTGCTATAGAATCTCTTTCTTGAGAGACCAGGCTTGCTCGCTCGGTTTAAAACGCAGGCACTTGTTCTGTCTCCTTTTGTTCCACTATAGAGTTTATATGCCTGCAAACACTTTCAGCATCCACAAATTGTTGGGTTTTGTCTTGCTTGACTTGGATCTCTCTCTCCCAAAGTAATGGAACAGTCCACAGTAAGGAGAAATAAAAGCCAGAAAGTGGTACCGACCATCTGCAGTGGTAGTTACAGTTTTGGGGTCTTCTAGAAAATTTGTAGCCTCGCCTGTTTCTGGGGAYTTCTGACAAACTGGTTACAGTCCGCCTTCAGCTTCAGAGTGTTACTGTGCTATTGGCCACAACTGCAAAAAGCCATGCAGCTTTTGAAATGTAATAAAACTCAAAGGTTGTTTTGTTTTATCATCGTACTAATTCAAAATACCATTTAGTCCAGGGGAACTGAGTAAAGACAAGAGTRAGACAAGTTAAAACACCAAGTCAGTTATATAAATAATTGTTTCTGATATATCTCTTAACTTTGATTTTTATTATTTTTTTCTTTTTTCCCCAGAAATCAAGGGTAGACATAGTGGTATTTTTCCCTAAGGAATTGTATTTTTACTTTTAATAGATTATAAAATAAACTGTTGAACAAAGCAAATTCCCTTTCCCCAAATATATAGGGAAAGGGAATTACTGAGCTTAAGKTGTATCTAAGAAATTAATTTGGAGTTTTCAGTCACTATTAAGGAAAACCTCTTCCAAAGCTGAGACAGCAAGAATAAATAGCTAAAAAGAAGTTAACAAGCTTTAAAAAATCAAGCTATTAAACTTTTTACAAATGAATGTTTATTTTTGTCCTAGTTTAACTTTGCTCTGYAGAAGCAGTGATATATATTTAGTAAGGTGTTTATGGATATCTCTGTGCCTTAAAAGTAARCTTCTGCAGGATAGTCAATATTTTGTCTATTGTCCAAGAAGAACACATTTTCCCCACAGTAACCTACTTATCCTATCAATAGGATCAGCCCCCAGAGCCAGAATCAAATCGAATACTCTTAAGACTCAGTTATTACAGGGGTGAGAAGTAAAAATAGGGGGGAAAAAAAAGTCACTGAAAGAATCGGTGAAAGATTTGGGAGTTTGAGGAGGCTAGAGATTACATTTCTTCTGGAGTACTTAAAGGTTCTCAGTGACCATGRGTATCATATGTGGCCTTTGCATTGGCATGCAGTCTGCTTTTGATTTATCCATGGGTGGATTATCCAGGTTTCTGGATAATTTGTGCTGCAGATGTGCAACACTCATGCTTATGAGGCACGTGGCATCTAAAAGCAATATTCTTTCATATTTTTGTTGCACTATGTGCGCCTATCACCTAATGTACATAGGTATCATGTCATCTGGGTTTTGCTCTACCCTGTGCAAGGSTGTGCTGTCTAATGACCAGTTTTGCTGATGAGTTGAGAGACATGGAGCTGGAAGGGAGAGGAAGAGAAGTGGTTTGCTAGGAGACACATCTCTTAGCATCGTTTTTTTACTGTTCGTTTGGTTTTTTACAGCAATTAGTATTATTCAGTACTTCATATATTTAGGCACGGTGRCAACTGATATAATTTACAGCCATGAGTGCTTGAGACACCTGCAAATCGTAATCCATGATCTGGAGATGCCAAAATGAGAAACACACTATTAGTGATCACTTGTAAAAAATCTGTACTTTGAGTAAGATTTTCCAGTTTTCAAATTGATTTAAAGCCACAAAATTCTTCATACATAAAATTCACTGGTAAGTACTTTAGTGAGACTACAGATTGACAGAAACTGCAGTTGRCCCCTAAAAATCCAAAACTAGTAGAAAGATGCAGAAGGCAGGCTGCCCAGTTCAACGCTAGCCACTGAGAAACACGTTCCASAAGCGGCACTCTGTGCTGGTGCTGCCCTGTCTTTTGGAAGCAACGCCTCAACTKAGCATTTAAAATCAGTGGATTTTCTGATCTCAGGTCTTCAGCTGCCACCAGCAACACTCTTTGTACCTGCTGGGTATTTGYAAGAGTAAACTCGCTACTCAAGAGGCAACCACTTTTGCTAAGAAATCTTAAGCAGGGGGAGGAAGGCAAGGGCAAAATTAATTATTTTGATTTTTAGAGCAGGATTTGAATAGCATGCAGTGAGAAAGGCTTGAGTCYCTCGTTGAATGAGGAAAAAGCAAAGTGTCACGAGACTATCATCCACCTTGTGTGCTGAATGAAGTGGGTTCCTGCTGGAAATCTGTCTAAAAATGCTGTCAAATATAGGGGAAACTACAAAACGTTTCTTAACGGAAATGTGGGGTACCCGTAGAACACAGGAACTGCCCTGTGATGCATGACAGCTGCTTTCTGTGAGGCAGTAAACTTGAAGGTGGTGTGGAGGACACTGGGAGGCACGTGCTTTTGTGGATAGCGTCTGCTGTTTTATAGATATACAGTACGCCACGCAGACAGACTAGTATGGACATGGCCTTTCAGCTGATAAAAAACCCTCTAACTGTCAAGAAATACGTGATAAAATATTTATATGTGCTGTTTCTTGACAATAATACTGTACCTGCTGTCAAAGAGGAACAGTCTTCAATTCTGTTTTATAGTAAAATTATTTACATTCATCTTATTTTTGAGGCTGAACAATGTTTCATATTGTATACTTTCATGCTTCTTTTTTGCAGGGCTTTTTATGCTATGTTTACATAGAGAATAATATTTATTCTGAATTCTGTAGCTAAGGCTGTTTTGTTATGATGAAATAGACATTTCTTTATACCTAGAAATAATAGTGTGTCTATGATGTAGGCAGCCTAAGATTTATAGGGTCCTTAAATACTCATTTTCTTGCCTTTAAGTACTTGGCTTTTCTAAATGAGGTGATAGATAACTCTGTTGTTCACCCAGATATAAGGGGAAGGATCTGGACCAGTGCTTTGCACTTYGGTATAGTTTTTTTATCTGCATTTCACCTGACTGCAAAGATCTYCGTGCATTTGAAAAATGTACGTTTGTGCTATTAACTTGTTTTTTGATATGCCTGCATAAATGCAGACATTTCAGCAAATGTAAATGCATCACACTATATATAACCTCCCTGAATTTGTTTTTAACGGGTAATGCCTTTTTGGCTTTGTCCTTTTTTGGCAAGTCTCTCAGTTATCAAAGGGGGGAAATAAAATTTCATTTATCAGATCTTGATATGTCCTTTATTTTTTTTAAGTGAATGAGATTTAACAAAAACTTTATTTTAATAAAATGCTTAGCACAAGATTTTAATCTGTCTAATCCCATGAGTAATAAATAGATAGAATGTGCTAAATATCAAAACACTGAATATCAAAGCAATTTAAAACAATATTAAAACCAATTTATATAAAAGAAGAGGGTGTTTTGTGAGGCCTCTCTTTTTTTTCTTTTTTTTTTTTTCTTGAGGAAGAGAAATTGGCTTAGTTTGATGACTCAGTTCAGCAAAGATACCAATCCCATGATGTAACCTAAAATAAGATACATTAATGTGGTGACTTTTATGAATAYGGTAGATACTGATCTAATCCGAACATCCAGCACCACTTCACAGTAGGACTTAATAAATTTCCAGTTCAAATGCTTTTTAAGTTCTCTACTTATCCCTAACATTACCTATCTCAGCAATATTTTAAAAAACTAACCAAACCATTTTGGGATTTACCATGTTACATATTGGGGTTTTTGTTAAATCTCTGTGTGCGCTTAGGATATCCATATGATCTCTGTATTAGTTCCCCTACATGTTAAATCATGGAAGAACTATCACCTGTGGGACTGGGAGTCTTTTTTTTGAAAAATCCTGGGKTTTTTTTGCTAAGAGAGCAAGGGAAAATCTGTCTCTTTAATCATAACAGAAAGAAATARTWTTGTCTTTAAATTGTTGCACTTAACCAGAGAGCAACTTTACACACATTTAGGGGTAAACCTTATCTTAAACTGATGAGAGACTATGTTCCCACATCCATCCAGTATTCAKTGTTCTAAATGCTCCTCATTTAGGCATCTTGCCAGTAGTGGGCAATACTCCTTTATATGAAGTCGCTGGTAAAAAGATGGTGAAAAGAATCTTCTTGATATCCCCGTGAGTTGAATTGGGTCTCCGATTGTCTGCAAAAAAATCCTTAATAGTTTTGTTTAAGTGTTATGTATTGTCTTCAAATATAGCTGACAGGTGAGATTTTAAGGAGATTTAGTTGAGATGTGGTGGGGGGAAAGTTGAAAGGAGCATTAACAAGCTGTTTCTAAATTGATAGGAAAGAAAAAAAAAAGATTTTAGTATTTCTTTGTGCTAATCGTTTAATGACTCAATAGTGGGGTTTCATAGTTTGCAAAAGCACTGTCCTCTACCTTCCCAACAACTGTGGTAATTTTCTGCTCATSCTTCTTTCAAGCTGAGGAAGCAAGGAAGTTAAAACGAGAGTTCAGAAAGGAAGTTTGTAGCTGTTGCAGAGGTTACATATTATYGGTGTTACTCTCTGTAACACCATTTTTCCCTACAGTCTCTTCAACCAAGTAATGATTTAGCCCAGTGTCGCTTCATTTAGATCGTTAGGTAGCAGACTGAAATGTTGTCCTTCTATTTAAAAAAAAAAAAACAAACCCACAACAAAGTACAAAATGTTGATCATAAAATAATGAGGAAAGATCATTCATCCTGATCTTTCTCTGATGTAATTCTCTTCTGGGAGCTTATTGCAAGATGACATTTAACAACTTGTCTGTCTGCAGCGTAACTTTACAAGTCTTGTTGAATAAGGCAGGCTATAGTTTGATAAACACTTAAGCTGGTACCGCTGCCAGAAAAAGAAAAAGTAGTCCTACTACCCATTCCCAGCTCAAGCTGTTTTTCCTCTGTCTTGGCAGATATTTTCTGCTGCTGGGGTTAGAGAACTGGTTTGGATTAATACTGACTGTTACATTTCTTTACCAGGATGGTTTCAACTTAGATGAGTTTCCTGATCAGGTTCACTGCCTGGCTACAGAAACAGTTCCGCCAGCTCAAGGGAATAGCAGCACAAAGACCAGAATAAAGCTCTAACTTGAAGCTATTTTTGTTTAGTGGCAGCCCTGCATTAGTTGCTATAGGACTTCATGAACCCAAAAATTACATCTGGACGACTGACAGAGGCTAYGTGTGAATTGCTTTGGTCGGCGCAGTGAAGATCATCACGTGGCTCTTRGGGCGAGCAGCACACCCCGGTTTGGGCTGGATAGGTCAGGCCTGTTCTGCACACTCATCCCGGTCCGCTACAGCACCGAAGGCGTCGCATAGATGCCTGGGCATCAGACATACGGGCTTCTCCGGCATGA
Source organism: Oceanodroma leucorhoa (assembly GCA_030449065.1). Classification (NCBI taxonomy): domain Eukaryota; kingdom Metazoa; phylum Chordata; class Aves; order Procellariiformes; genus Oceanodroma; species Oceanodroma leucorhoa. The sequence goes on from JASVER010000140.1 coordinate 70,055, forward strand.
ACCCCTCTGCCTCTGCCACCGTCCTCGGGGACCACATCAGCACGCTCGAGGGCGAGGACCGTACGGGCAGCTGCCGCTCCCTGGCACTAACTGCTGCTGGCGGATCTGCTGAGGACCCCGGGCTTAGGGCTCTCACGGCCCCACCGGGTAAACTGAGGTGATCCACAGCATAGAGGGGCATGTACCTCAGACCCTGAGGGTAAAACTGTGGGAAAAAATTAATTAAGAAGCTGGAAACTGTCCGCAATGCATGCAATGTTTGTGTGCATTATTTCAGAAGGTTTTTATTATTCTCAATTTGCGGAGAGCAATAAAGTGAGGAAAGACCCAGGATGGAGAATTCTAGAATTCCCTTAGCCTCACTGAAATCCTTTTATTCCAGTTTTATTTGTATTACAGGAGGAATAAGCTAGACTAGTGCATCACTTAGAATAATCCACACAGTATACTTTTATGGAAGAGGCTAAAAAAAGTCAGGAGATGATAGCATGGATTTCAGCATGACATGGCCGCAAGCAAACCTAGCTTATGCTACCTCATTTATTATAATTTTTGGCCTACAGAACTTTTCTCTCAAAAATAAATGTCACTGGAAACAATTATAGCAATTCCAGAAAATAAGCGAAGGAGCAACATAGGACACAAGTCAATTGCACTTATGATTTTTCCAGGGTMACAGTAGTCCAGAGTAATGAAGGTAAAACAGACAGAGCACAACCTTGATATGAATCTTGCTTTTAGTATGAAGTCCCATATTAGCTAGGACATAAGCTGGACATAACTGAAATCTTCACTAAAGTAGCAGTAGAACAAATTCTTGAAGACGTTTATGAGAGCTATCTCAGATCACATGGACAATGGTCAAACCAGAAGACATAAAATAATAGCTTCATAACCAGTGGGGCAGCAGTTTTCTCATCAATTAGCTTCTTTTTTTAATCTTTTTTTTTTTTTTTCTCCCCTTGAAGTTTTTATATGAAGCAAAGTTGAAAAGATCATACTTTCAGTCTGGGTATTGCTGATTGCAATGGCAGGAAAATTTTAACAAATGTGGCAAATGACCTGTATACTATAACATGAGAGTTTTGAAAGAAATATCTATTGAGGAYGTTACTGCAGTACACAGGATTCTGTGGATGTATCTTACTTAAGAGCCAGGATGTAAGGTATATTAGCATATAAAAGCAGCTGAAATATTAGCCAGTCTTAGCCCATCACAACCCGGTATAGGATTTTCTGTGTYCCAGTGACCTGGGCAGTACAAGTGAGGCGCCTGAGGGGCGATGTCAGGGCCCTGGCAGCACTGGTAGTCCTTACTGTCCCTGCCCAGCCCCACCTGGGACCCCCTCCCACCCCTGCCCACGGCCCCAGACCCCATTTCAGCCCAGCCCGGGGCTGTCAGATCCCTCCCCCAGCAACCCCGCAGCGGTGCCGGTCTGCAGCTCTGCCAACGTCCTGCCCTGTCCCCAGGGAGGTGCCCCACGTCCCGGGGCTGGGGCAGCCCCTGGCTCCCCCACCAGCCCGCCCTGCTTCCCCACGGGGAGCCCCCGCTGCCCCCAGCCCCCGGGGAGCCGCCGGCCGGCGCGGTGCCCTGCCGCTTGGCACCTTTCGGGGCCCGGGCGCGGAGCGTGAAGCACACATCTCAAGTGCCGAGACGGGTGACCGAGTTAAGAAGAAGGGGCAAAGAGAAGTGAAGTCGTTAAGAGAAGTGAGAGCGAGGCAGCGCATTTTCTGGCAGGGCTTGGAAAGGTTGTAACGAGGCAAGGGATAGATGGTTCGGTGAGAAAGCTCAACACAGAGCAAACCTTCGTGACTGCAGCTCAGCTATCAGTAAGAGGACAGAGCTGTAACTATTGCCTTGAGAGGAAAAGAAGCTAGACAGCAGCTCAGAGGCTTACGGCACACGCTGATGCCAGGCTCCCAGGATGTGACGAACACGGTTGGTCAAGGGTCTCTCCTGCCTTCTTTGCACCGTGGTCCACACCAGCCCCACTGTTGCTCTTGAGGACGGACCTAAAGGTCCTAGAGTTTGTCAGTGGTGTGAAGGGGGTGTAAAGTTACGAGAAACGTGAAGGCTATAGAAAGACTTTGAATTATATTGTAAGGAGAATACAGATAATGTTGCAAGGGAGATAGAGAAAAAATCGCAAAGGTGAATTTTTGGTTGTGGTTATGTGTGTATAACTGAATCCATTTTCAAAGCCAACAGAATAGATGTTTAATAATAAGCTGTGGTTCTTCAAAGCCTCCAGACTGCCTTTCGCTTCCCCCTTCAGGGAAGCTAGAAAGATTTTGAACTCCATTATCAATATTTTTTGCACCTTCCTGTGTTCAGGACAAGTGTCCTTGAAAGGGCAGCAGTTTTGGATTTGCTGATTGTCATGTAGACAAGGATGTTTTCAAAATAAAGGCACACAATCCATTTGTAAATCATCCTGAATATATGAAAGTCTAATCAGGCTGACTCAGACAGCCAAACTATGGCATATCTCATTTGAATTCTCTCTTCCCCCAGGCCTTGTCTACAAGAAATATGCATACATTGTATTGTAAGTAGAAAACATGAATGATAACAATACTCAGCCCTGGCGGAGTTCTGAATGTATTTTAGTTTTAAATGCATCTGAGCATTTACCTTTTTYATATACTGGATGTAGCTGTAACAGCCCTATATAATGCCTTTTTTTATCATGAACAATATAGTTCTGACGCAACACAACCTTCCACTGCCCCATTTTTCCTTACTGTTAGTAGTTGCCAGTATTTTCTGCAGTAAGCTACATGTTTATTGATTTGGTAGATGAACARTGATCTTGCATACCCTGCTCATGTGAGTAGCTCCTCCTTACGGGAAGGGTCCTATTGAGTACAGATGTATTGKTTGTGTGGGTCTTCTCTCTATTCTGAGAAATGTCCTATTTTATTCAACTAATCATTTGGTTATTATATATATCAAATTGCTGGCTGGTTTTCATTTTCAACGTTACCTTTCATAGTCTATATGTAAACAGTGACCACTTCTCACATCATTGAAAACTGTTCTTCATGGCTGGCTCTCTTAAAGTGCCTATTTAAAACGTCTTCTCAACGGCAAGCATTTAAGGAAAAACTTTGCTACACAGGTAAGCAGCAAGTTCAGTGTTTCTGAGCAGTGTAGGTAAAATGAAGTTCTGCCACCCTCAGGGTGAGGGGCAAAGTAGCTTGTGTGGTCCCATTGCTGGCAGCAGCAAAGGTCATTTCTGCGGTTGTGGCTGGATGGAAGTAATGGGGAGGCCTGAAGTAAGTTGCTTGGGCGGTGGAGAAGAGAGGCTGGGAAAAGTGAGCTAAGTAGGGCTGTGAAAGCCTGTAGAAAGAGAAGTTTCTTTCTTCCACTATAGTTTGAGGGCTGCAATCTGCTTCTAGAGGGACTTCGTGGTGGCCATCATGATTATACTTCTTTGGTCCATGCCCTTCGATTGTCGATGGCCATACTCTGAAARGCAGGTTGCAGATACAGGTTCTTCTCTCCCAGTCCATTCCCCTCAACTGTCTCCATGATTTAGATACCCTGTTATTTCTTCACGTCCTAATGTAGGATCTGAATGTGCATTTGGTTCTGCTCTGTCTGCCCCCGCTTCCATCGCGCTTGTGGTATAAGCCCAAATCTGGTCGAAGACCGGGGAGGGAGGACAAAGGTGAATTAGCACATATGGCATCTCCTTCCTCCCTCTTTTGTCCCAGAAATGGGAGGAGCATCTGAAGGCAGACTGCCCTCCCCTTWCTCTCCCCTGCTCTTCTTCGGTGAGCTCATGGTGTCCACACAGGCTTTTACGTCACAGCTGCCCTGAGCAGGCTTTTACCTGCAAGGCACCTACCTAGAAGGACCCCCGGTATCTCTCATGTCATCGCTGCTGTGCTCTGTGATTGTTGCATACAACTTGTTGTCACTGTGGGCCTTTTCCCCCCTTTACCGAGCATTTTTTTTTTCTAAATTCATTAATATAAAGTAGTTTCTTAATTTGGCATGTTACATGATAGCCCAAGAAGCCAACAAATAGTCATGAAAAAGTTAATAATTTGATTTATTGCTTTGTCAGACACATTACTGTGGTCAGTGTATTTTGTACTAGGATGGCTGGGTGATGGCTGAGGTGCACATTTTATCTCTCTCTTGGGGTTTGGGTCTTTTTGTTTCATTACRCTGACTTCAAAAGTCAGTCCCTTGCTCTTTCTCATATTCAAAAGTCCTCTTACTTGCCCTCGCAAAGAATGGGGAGAGATTTGACGTGTCTGAAATATTTATGGGATGGGAAAACATTGATGCTAAATTTAGTAAGATACGTGTTTTGATTGTTATCTTGGCAAGTAAAAGTCGTTTGAGTACTACTTTGCTAACTTCTCTGCTTGTTTGTCTTCCTTAGCGAGGAGATAGCTACCATTGCAGATTTCCATTATAGAGAAGAGATGACAGAGTCTGACACGCTATCATTATGTAAAAGAATACCAACTCATGCCTTGTTACTGGTAATTATTGTACTCCTAAGAGTAACCTTTTACTTACCATCAGAGATGTTTAAACCAGATGCAAAATATGAGGGAGCTTATATCGTGTACTCTCATAAAATGTGCTCCATCATCTTTCTTAAAAACATCATTGACTAACTGGAYCTTACCGCTGCAGTGAGCTTGTTTAACACCAGCTGGGAAGAAAGCCTGATACTATGTCTTTGCTTTGCTCAGTTAGCAGCCATTGCATTTGTGTTCTTATCTTAATAAACGCAGGCTACACTATCAATTGATTTCATCTGAATTAGAGATAATTAAGATAAGTTCGGCTGCAAAATCTGTCACTTTTTTCTTCACCCGTCATCCGCAGCAATGAGACCACTTTTGCTGCACAGTAGATATGATGTGATTCCATTGCCTCTCCCCAAGAGAGAAGAGGCACTTTTYTGGTAGCTGAGCTAGCTGAAGATTCATTACAGTGTATATAATTAATGAGTGTCAGCAATGAGACAAATGATAAATTCAGAGTTCTTTGGAAAAAAATAATTTGGAAAATAACTTTAAAATAAATGTTAAAATGAGGACTCTAAGGGGATCAACATTTAAGGGCACTACATTTAATGTCTGAATTACTTGAAACTGCAATTTGCTTTTGTCAGAATCGAATATTCCAGGAAAATGGTACTCAGGGCTATTGTACAAGATATTTTTTAAGTCCTTGTGATACAAGTATAGGAAAAAATGTCAGGAAACATTATGATTTATACTCATCTTTTATTTTATTTTTCAAAATCCAAGATAATAAAGCCCTCATTTCACATCTAGAAATACTTGAAATAATATGCTCTTCAGGGAGGAAACAGACTGAACAGCAGTTAAGCTATTATTTTCACTAAACCAAATAATAGGGTTTAATAAAAAGCCTCTTCTTAGCTGTATTGTCCATTATTAACATGACTACATCAGTCCTGTAATATTCTTATTTCTAAAGGACTCTTGATGCTGCTTTTTCCTCAAGAGAGAGTGGTAATCTATAGATTAGTAGCTGATGCATATGGCTGACTGGCCCACCAGTTGTGCCTGTCCGCAGAAAGCTGCATTTTCTACGGCCAGCTGCTTTTTGTGACACAAGAAGGAAGAAGTCTCCGACAGCTGAAGCACTGTGGTCAGCTGAGTTTGGTCAATCATCCCTGTGTAAAGTGTGTGGCAGCTTTAATAAGCTTGCTAAAAATATTGTGTACAATGCACTTGGGATTGCAAATGCTTTGAATTTTCTGTGTGTTTGTGAAGATTAAAGGAGATTTTAATACTAACCAAAGGGATCATTACTGCTGGGGGACTGTCTGTGTTGAACCATAGCTGAAATATATACTGAATATTTTGAAGGCAAAACCTTTTGTTTTGTTTAATGTTGCTGTCTCCACACATCCCGTAAGGAGGAGGCTAGGACTTTGGGTGTTAAAGCGTAGAGCCCGCTGATTCTCTTCCTCTCCGAGTTCAGCATCCTGCAGATCAGAAAACCTCCAGAGTTTGTGCTCAAGTGCCCAATAGCTTCTTTAAACCAACAAGTTTAATCTTTATAGCTGGAAGAGAACAGAACACAAGATAAAGGCATTTTAATGCAATAAAAGAGCTACCTGCCTGTCTCTCTTACCCTGAGGCCTTTGCCCTGTGGTACCGAGTCACAGAAGTTTTGCTTCTTCAGATCCTATGTTAGAATCAATGCACTTCATTCTCTGCGGAATTTCTTTAAGGAGATAATTTTAGTCTGTCTTCATTTTTYAACTGTTACCATTCTTTTGGATCACTTTGCTCCCAGATTGGTAAAACCGGCTGTGTTGACATTGCTCGTAGTCTGTCACAGGCAAGAGATTGTTACGTGTATTACTCCRCTGTCAGGGCTTGATCTTATTTCAGTAGTTACTACTTTCTCCCTAGGAATTGTTTTCAGATAGATCTTTCTCCAGACCCGGCCTGGAGTGCAGTCTCAAAACTATTGAAGTGGCAATAACCTCTAAAACTGATGAAGACAATGTCGGGAGGAATAAACGAGTTAGAACAGGAGTGAATACTAATCCCTTAGTCATCAGATSTATCATTTCCAGAAAAATAATGTATTTAGTCATGTCTTGAAAGCAGCATCTTCTAAAGTAAGCGCAAAGATCTTTCAATGATCCTCCGCTCTGTTTAGCAGGAGGCTGCTTATTTGAAGCCATTGCATAGTTTAAGTCAGCTTTCCAGCCAGTCTGTCATTAATTAAATGAACATACAAATATGTTAAACACGCTGATTACCATATATAATACAGTATCACAATAACCAATATTTAAAAATTAACTTTATGTCCTTTGCAGCCTACGCAAACTTCAAGGTTATTGACTAATCTGGTTCTTACTCTGTTACGTGTAGCTGAGTGCCAGTGAGAAAGGACTACTCAGAGGTTCCATTATGTTTTGATAAACACCCTGTCTGAAGGCAAGGTGTTTCTTCCAGAATGCTATTTATGACATTTTTTTTTCCCTTAAGGAACTATCCCATAATAAACTGCTGAAAAATGTTTTATTTTTGCAGCAAATGTGAAATTTTCAAAGTCATTGGCAATGTGCCTCATCAGTCCACAAGCAGGTTTGAAAGCCACAGGGAGTTTTGTATAGGGAATATGTTTCCTACCGATGCAAATTTCACTAGTCCAAATGCAAGAAAAATTTCCATAGTTGCTAGGTTTTTATGTGTCATACTGTACCACTACATGACTGGAAGAAAAAAAAGACGTATTTTTTTTTTTCTTGTGGAGTAACAGATCTAGTGTACTAAGGAAAATGGACCCAGGACTTGGATCTGAAGTTGAGAACAAACAACGTGATCACAACTTTTCAGTCATCACCTTAGAGGCCAAAACTGTGAGTGGACAGGCTAGGGCTTGTGTCTTCATCAGTGGCTAACTATATTGTGGCTATTCCTGCTAGCTTTTGGCTAGCTTAAGGAGCATGTTTCCAATACACAAGGTGTTATATGGGATCCTGGCCATTTCATCATCTGAAATTGTGGTGGTCGTTTTTCAACCTGGAAGTATGTAATCAGATGGCCATCTAYGTACTATACAGAGATTAAGCGATAATATAATCATGACATGAAATGTTTTAAATGCTGCTTTCTTTCTATTTGTCCTGTCCTGGAAGGTTTAAAGACAAGATTTTCAAMGTAGGATTGCCAATTTTCTGGGTACTCCTTTGATAGAAAGTATCCGCAGCCTAGCACACAGCTGAGTCCTTTGCCTGTATAGTAAAGTGTATAGATTTATGGGTTACATTATGTTGTCTCTTAACAGAKGAAAGTTATTTTCCCCTGTCTGAAAAACAAGCACATTTATTTTAGAAAGCCCAGAGTCTCTCGCTTCATATCCCCAGTATAACCATGCTGTAACTGCCCTTATGAAATAGGATCTTCCCTCAAACACGACARCAATTTCCCAAGTAAACTTTTAATTTCATTACTTAACCAAACAAAAGCAAATCCACTGGTCGAAGAAGAACAGCCGTTTTCTGCAACTTTTCCCACAAKTGCTCTGGGAACAGATGTAAAGAATGATCTAAGTATCCCATTACTATAATTCRATTTTTTCTATTACTTATCATTTTTCTGTAATACTGTGTACTAATAATCATGTTACTTMACTAAAGAGAGGTTCAACTTATTTCTTTCAGAGAGTTGGTGAGATATTTAGAGCAACTCAATTTTGTGCTGTTAGCACTTGGGTGGAAAGATTTGCTATAATGAGTACATCCCATGGCAACTCCTATACCATAGCATAAAGTAGGTGGGCTAATCTCTAAGTACAAAACACTTTCTTCAAGAAGCCACACAGCAATGTGTGAAGGAGACCCTTTTCATCCTTGCAGTGAGATGGTGGAAAGGGATGTTATAAGCTCAGGATGAAATTATAATTGTAATGTGCTGTCCCAGACATCAGGGTTTTTCTGGCTCTCGGCAGATACTTTGCTTACCGAAGACCCCTGTGACACAGCAAAAAGTGGGTGCTGTGTGGTTTTTTTCGGGTAGATCAGCAGGGGTGCTTGCATATGGTGGCATATCTGTGGCTATGGCATATCAACCTCTCACACTGGAAGGACTTCTTCCAAACTTTTCCCTTCYAGGAGGCAAAAATGGTATGATAATTTTTACTTCTCTCCCTGCCAGAGGGCCAAGTGACCATCTTCAGGCGTACATGAGTGTACTCCAAGAGTAGCAGTAGAATTTGASCCTCTTTTTTCCTCTGCAGGGAAGACGGATATGGAGCGAGATGGTGTCTTTCCCCATATTACAGCCGCATCTTTTATGCTAGCCCTATTTTGCTGCATTTTTAAAGGGAATGTCAGAGGGATTACATAACAAGGGGACAGATGGTAAAACTTCCAGGAATACAGCGACAACGCATGCAATTAGGTGTTTCTGGATTTAGGGTGAACCATCCCTGTGCAAACTGAAAATTGGAAGTAAGTGCAAACGGCAGCAAGAACTTTACCAGATGCTAGTGCAGGCGGGTGGCCTTCGATGTCCTAATGGCAGTGGGCGTTACTGAGGGGAGCTCCTGCTCACAGTATTTAGAATGTAATTAATTTGTATTATGATGGAATTAAGGAGGGGGAGGAGGGAGAGGAGGGGCAGGCATGTTATTAATACCCTAAAGGTGAAAAAGCATTTAAATCACCTCATCTCTTTTTGTATTCACTGGTTTAGAATAAGGGAACCACCAAGAGAGGATTGCGTGCTGGAGTCTGTCGGACAAACCAGTACAATTCTGACCATACMAATACAAGCTTGCAAACCCTATTCAAAATACATTTGAGGTGCTGTGAAACCTACAGGCTCCTTAGGCATAGCCAGAAGAGGCTTGTATGTAGATATTTGCCAAATAACTAGTGTTCAGCTGCATACTGAGAAACTGGAAGGGGTCTTCTGTCAAAGATGATTTGGAAGCCAACCGATCAATAAATGGTGCTCAGRTAAACACTTGTACCTAGTCATTTATTCCCTTCAAATGTTGACAATAAGGAACGTTCTAATAATTACTCAATGTCATAGCCTCCAGGAAAGAAAACAATGGGCTGAGTTCATCCCTGGTGTAACTGTAGTTAAATTTGCTTTTTGCAGTTATTTAAGATGTCTTTTAGGGAACAGCAAATTGGGTCTGGCATTGCATTTGTTCAAAGACTATGTATGAGTAAGCCCTTTATTTCTATCTATCTGTCCTCTAAAGCCTCCTGAAAAATTGGCATGGAGTATCAGGGGTGTTAAATCATTAAATCTATTTCTAAACACAGTACATCTATTTCTATAAACTTTCCCCAATTCCTGCTTGTTTGTTTTTAATTTGAGTCCAAATTGAGATCCGGAATTTAATTTCTGGATCTCTGTTTCTTTCAGCAAATAATGATACTGAAGTTATGCTGGGAAACGAGTTGCAGTTTTATCAAAGCAATTTTGCCTGCATCTAAACCCATGTTAACTAGAGCTTTGAAAAACACTTCTGGCAGGTCATTTACCTTTAGTCTGTCAGAATTTTGTTCAAAAATATGTTGTGGTGGTTTTGCTTGTTTGTTAACCAAAATTGTTTGACTCGTTTTTTCAAATTCATGACAAATCAAGTGTCACTTGAAAGTTGCGTGTTTCAGTGGCATCCTTGATTGCCTTCTATGATGTGTATTAAGAAGCCCRTGTCAGTGTTGCATTATTTTTCCTCTCTTAGTGGACTATTGAAAMTTCTATGGAAAAATGGAAGAAAATGAGATTTCAGGGGAACAAAATGAATCCTGATTTCAGCACATGTTCGTAAAATACTTYTGATATTTTTCACAACTTGCTGGTAATAAACACCACTAGTACAATCACTCCCGGAAAATGAAAGAAAGAAAAAGAAATTCAAAGTTTTCATCCAAACACATGTAAGTATAAATTCAGTCCTAAYCAATGTCAGTTATTGCTTGATAATCGTTGTCCAGGCTGATAAGACCAGCGGGCCTTCAGTCTTCTGATTTCATTAGTATACTGTATTTAAGCCCTATTTCTTTCCTTTAATCAGCTAAAAGTGTTACGAAGAATAYATTAAAACAAGGTATCATTACCTACTCTTAGTAGGTACTGGAAAAAAAATATAAGGAATATGAAGCTGGACAAATATATTTATTCTGAAAATCAGGATTTTGACATGACCAATACACATTGGGAAGGATGAACTTTTAAATACACAACAGTGAGATAGCAATTCATTTTCAGATCAATACAATACCCAGCAATGACAGTGGTAGTCTTTGCATTGATTTCAATATTCGGTGAGTTGAATSTCTTGAGAAACACTTTTTTAACTCATAAAAGTGTCCTCCTGACACATCTTTCCTGTACAGATTTCCTGCTGTCTTTAAAGCGTGTTATAGCTATCCAAACTTGGGATGGTATTTGAAATTCTGCTGATGGTTTTGGGRGTTTTGCTTTTTTGTTTTYGTTTCAATCTTGTCATACTTCTCTGTGTTATTTTAGCCCTCATTGATAAACTCCTTTACTTAAAAATTTTTTCATTTTTTTGAGACTCTAGCTTTTAGATTATTATCGTATGCATAAAGACATGGGTTGGTCTGAATCACTGAAGATATACTGAAAAAGGATTTAAAGGCAATAAAGATCTGAGATCAGTGAGGCCATAAATAATTACATCTTGAGTTTACTGAAAAGGGACATGTTTTGTGTAAACACAGACAGAGAGAATGGTTTGGTCATGTTCACTCTTTTGTTAACAAGTTCTCTACTGAATGGAAATGAAAACTGACATCAATAGAAAAAAACATTTTTCTAGAAAGCTCTTTCTGATGTTCAAGTGCAGYGTCACTTTGTGATTGCCATTGCATACTTTGTAAAACATTTGAAATACRTATTACAATCTGACAAAGCCACCTCTTTAAATCAGCCAAGACATTTTCTGCTACTAGGATAATGTCTTTTGAGCACCTTTTGAGAAATCTTAGGCTGTTGTCCAAGAGAATTTAAAGGAGCAAGCCTTCAGTCCTGACCCTCCACAGCTCTGATCAACACCCTTGTGTGTTCTCCCTCAGTGCACCAAAAATGACCCATGTGTCCATCAGTTTGGTCATTCTGTAGTATCAGACCAAAACCTATGAGAAGTGGATTTAGATGTGTATCTGTTTTAACTATTTCTGCTGGTGTAGTCAAATATCCTGGCCGGCTATGGGCAAAGTTACTCAACTTATAATTTTGTGAGAACAGAAGTCAGGATTCTGTCATTTTTTGGTCCTCCAACTTTCTCTGCAAAGCCCAAGCAGGGACAGGAATGAGCCATGTGGGAGAYGTTGCACTTACAGCTCCACCTGTTCATGCTGAATTGGATCAGGATGAGAAAAGTCCTTGCTTATCTTTGGAAAAAAAAGCTGAAGGCCGGTCTGTTTCTCTCCTTCACGTGCTGGTGCCATAGGGCAGATGAGAACATTGAGCACTTCCCACAGGGGAAATCAAGAAGGACCATGTGTGCAYGCTGCAGGCTGGGGTGTGGGCTGGGAACAAGGAGATGTGAAAACACATGGACAACCTGTCTGTCCTCTAACGGGCAAAAGAAACCTGCGCACTAGGGGTATATCCACACAGAAGTTGTTTTGGTTTATTGATTTACTTAATGTTTATTTATATTAAAATAGTTTTTCACTCCTCAAACAAGGCTTATTCCTTGGGGTATGACGGTAGTAACTGGCAGAAGACACGACGGTGCTGGTGTAACTGTATCTGTAGTAGGGACGATAGCCCGGTAATTACGCTGGTGGAAGCACTCTTCTGATTGAAATATTTAAGCCAGTATAAAATTGGCATGTGTTGGTATAACTTAGATGGTTCTGTTTAAACAGCTGGGTAAGGGAAAGCCAGGGGCAAAGCTTCACTCTAACTGCTCCTCAGGCTGCAGTGGTTGTTACAGCCCCCAGCATCTGCAGCACGCAGGCAACAGCGGCAGTCGAGGGAGGGGGTGCTGGGGATCAGGGGTGCCCGACAGAGGAGAAGTGTCTCCACACGGGGCTGACAGAGCTTCCCTCACCTGAGTRGCATCTGTCTAGGAAGAAGAACTCAAAGCTAAGACAGAGACAGAAGGGATCAAGATGCCAACTGCTGTTCCTCTTACGACGTTTCGGTAGGTGGAAATGAGCAATGGTTTGACAGGACCCCGATCGAGAATGGCGGAAAGAAAAGGAATCTGTCTGACCCTTTAATCCAATCCCTGCAACAGCTTCAAATAACCGTATKGGGSGGGTGTATGTATATATATACATATACGTATGYATATATCTTTATATAYGTGTGTGTTTACCAATATAATTTTTCARTTGTTTATGGTTTACCAGACATGCTGTAGTGCCTCGCAAGTTACTGTTATGGTGTACCTCATAAGAAAAAAAATGTAGCCAATTTTTAAAATGTGTTATTACCCAATATATTATAGGGACTTCTGTGGAGCGGTGACACTCCATTGCATACATATGTGTGTTTCAGTAACTTAAGAAAATGGATTATTTACTGAATGGAATATATATATATATATATATGGGAATATATATATATATATTTCTACTACCAGCCCTTCTGCATGTTGGATGAATTGCGAGAACATGAAATGTAAAAGATGAGACGGGATGAAACAGAAGTCTGCATATACACTCCACCTTTAAATAGATAGTATATGCTAAAATAGGATGAARTACCTTTGGGGTCTGTAATTATTTTGCATCCATTATTTTCAAATACTGACCCTTTTGACAAGGTAAGATTGACTAACTCGTGATGGTGTCACTGACGCTTGCGATACCTCTGTATTCTTTCTCCACTTGAAAGCACTGTGTATTTGTGTCCCATTCTGTGGCACAATGGAGGGTTTCTCCTAAAAAGAAAATGGGTGTCTCTTAAAAGAAAAAGTCACTGTTGTGGAAAAACAACAAAACCAATTTCTGAGAATTAAGAAGCATATCAAAAACCATGTAGCTCTTGGCTTAAATTGTTCAGCGTGGTCTTATATTCTTCTGAGCAGTTCAGAAGGGAGCCATTTCCTCCTTGTTTTCTAAGTCTGAGCCCCTAAAGATTGGGTAATGGATGAGAATAAAAACATTTTGATGATAAGAGGTTTACAATGGGATCATTGTCAGATTTGTACCTCGAGGGCTCTACTGGGGGCCATTGTCATGCCTGTTTCCTTTCTGCTAACGAGTGGATCCTGGTTCTCACTGAGGTATAGTGAGAGATCAGTGTAGCTACCCAAGAGCTAGCAGTGGCTCATCTTTCTTGTCAGCCTCCCCGTACTCACTGTGACAAAGTGAAAGGCTTCGGAAAAACCAGACTCATTCAGTGTAATTGAACTAAATGGATAATAGAACACTTATTAGAGCATTAAACAGAAGAATACTCTTTGCCGGCTTTTGCAAAGACTACAGCTCTTTGTCATTTTATAATAGACATTCACTCAGGAGTCTATTCTTTTTTGTGTGCATTGGGGTTTTTAAGATATCTAACTCCCATCAATATTAATGGGAGTTGTGCAAGTAAACCCTGGGAATTCAGAAAAATAAAAAATGAGACCTTTGTGTTTCTAGGAAAAATGCGACCAAAAGCCTAGAATAACTCAGAGTCCGTAATTGTTTGTTTCTATTACAGGACTACCTTGGAGGCAAAAAAGAGCTCAAATTATAAATAAAAGCCAAGCACGTAAGGACAAATTCTACAGTCCCAACTTAGCCTAGGTAGTAACTCGCCCTTCAGATAACCTAAGTCTGTCCAGTTATCTCAGCTTTTCATGGAGTAWGAGGGAGCTCAGAATAAAGCAGTCTAGCTCAGTATGATCATCCTGCTTCCCAGTCTGAAACCTTCATATACATTTCTTATCCTCTTGCTCCATTGACATCAGTCAGAAAGATACTTTTCGACATGAGGGATCAGGTGTGCGTTTTTATCCAATGTCATGATTTGAAAATACTGGTAATGCTGGTAATTTCACCTTTCCAGTTCAGCCCTGCATAGATCCAATAATACTCAGTTTACAGCTTATTGGTGTCTTTTATCCTTAAAATGCTTTGCAAATGTTAAATCAGATTCTCTTGTCATTTAATCAATGCATCGGCATAACCCAGAGCTAGGTGTAAAACCATTAGAGTTCACAGCCCTTGTAAATTAAGTAAAACCAAGAAGAGGTGATTACTTGTTAGCATTTATCTTGTGGAGAAACTATTTCAGCTGGACACTGGTGTTAAAATCAAAACTTACGTGATGAGACCAACCTTGCAGTAAAAGAATCCCAACCTCTAGTGTTTTTTCACCCTGCCATTTCTCTTGTTTCACAGATGGAGAAACTGAGGGAGGAATATGGCTATAAATTGCCCTAGTCTGGAAAGCGAGTGGAAGTCAGGAGCAGAATTAACATTCAGTTACCACTGCTGCCTTTCACTGAAGCATSTTTCAGACTCTCAGAGTAACTTGTTTCTTGTGATCCCAGCTGGCAATTAAAATGCCAGGTGTATTGGAGTGAAGAAGGAACCGGGGAGAAAGGACAGGTAGTGCAGTTCTGCATTCTCTTTTTATTAATACMTGGAAAACTAGAGAGATTTGTCTGGTATCGAGTGCAGCCTGACTCTGTTTTGCCTCCTCACTTAGTTGCTACAGTAGCTGAAGAAATGTCCTATTTGTCCCCCATGGTTTCCGTATTAAGTTGGTGTAGTGCTTCCTGCATTTGCTTCACCCCTATAAAGGAGTAGGAATTTTCCCCCCGGGGTATTTTACCGACTGGAGCAGTACACACCTGCTCACAGCTGCAGTGGAACTTCGGTCCTTTGGGGTCACCTGTGGCTGTGCTAACGGTAAGAACCAAACCGGGTTTCTTCAGGCAACGAGTTAGGTTTTCTATTAGTTGTTTAAACCTGTCTCAAATAAGCAAGCTCTGGTTTTGAAAAAATAGATTGCTTAGGGAAGCAGCTAAATATACACTTAATAGGCCCAATTCCCATCTCATTTACCTTCATGTAATCAGAAACAAACTCATCTAATGCAGAATAGAGTTACATCAAAGTAGAACCAACCTGACAGGAGAAATCAAACCATCACATTTGGYGATCCTCTATTATGTTTTCTTAAAGACAGGAGGTTGCCTATGCTACTGTGTAACTGAAAATTATGCTTTAGGAAGACTTTCAGCGAGGTGGCTGTTCTTTTTGATTTATCGGGTATTTGTACCGAAGTCTTTTGAATGCCTGAAATAACCCCCTCTATTTATTTTTTTTCCAATTGGGAACATTTCTGTTGCCTTCCACTAGATGGCTACACGGAAAGCAGTTTTGCAGGGAGCAGAGGCAGGCAGCCCTTAACGTCTGCGGGAAACTTATTTGATATTCTTTTCTTTTCTTTTCTTTTCTGATTCAGTCTCTGACTACGTGATGCAGCTGAGCTTCCCAAGCCTAAAACTCCTGTTCAGTGGGGGCTGGAGGAAATCACTGCCTTGGAGGAACCTGCAGCAAATCAAACAAGGTGATCCGTTTGATCCTGGTTTCATTCTGCGCCACTTTGCATGCCAAGGCCGTGCTCAAATTGTASGTCCCCACCAGCAGATTGAAGGAATATCCTGCGTGTTGTGTGCAGCAGACCYTAACACTGGCCCCTGTTATGGGGCAGGTATGAAACCAGGTGCAGCCTTGCCCAGGTTAGGCTATGCAGCTTATTTGGCCTTAGTGCTACAGCAATTAATGCTGTGCCCAACTTTATCACCTGCAGTACCACTGTTATCCAGAGCAGGTGTAGGCGCATGACTTTGTTTTCCTCAAATTAGTCAGAGCACCTTATCCCAGCTTTCCACCGGCAGTAGGAGGACAGAGAGTACTCGCTCAAGTATAAAAACCTGCCAGGACCACGGTCTCTTGTCAATGCTTTCTGAACATATTTAAATTGGGAGAGTGAACTTGTACCAGGTCACCGTTTTGAGTTATGTGGCAGTGGTGTTTTTGATCTTGGGGTAGAAGTGCAAAGCTACTGCCTCAATGGATTTTTTTTTGGAACCAACGTAGCTCTAAGGGCATGAATATTAGATGGTTTTAACTGGGGCCAGTGAGATGCGGCAGGTAAGATTTCTATCGTTTCTTTTAGCCAACAGCAGTGCATGGGAAATTTCTCCTAATTATAACAACTTGTTGGGGTTTTTTTAGTGTGCCTTTCCTTATTGGTCTGCAGCACATGAAGGAAGTATCATTATTTGCATTTTATAAATTGGGAAATGGACGCATTCCCCAGTGAGGTGACTTCCTCAAAGCCTTGCAGCCTGTCTGTGGCAGACCTGGGAAGAACAGAGGTAAAAACCTCATGAATCCCAAAAGAGACGGGGAAGTGGGGAGACCAAGCTGCAATGTCCCGGCGGTTTCAGTTCGGGGATTTGGCTGGAGGGAGTAATGTAGCTAATGTTATTGGAAAAACTCCTACTGACTTCTTTACTGGCTTTACTTGTGCAGCTCAGGATGCAAACACACAGACATCCTAGAGGAGACTTTTTTTAAAACCCTATTTGTACCTAAACATCATGTTGAATCTGGAATTTACTCTCTAAAAAGCTAAGGATGCAAGCAGTAACCCAAAAATAAATTAACCTAGAGCAATGGATGCTGTATTGTAAACAAAAAACACTGTGAAAGAATGGAAAAATCCTGCTTAATCTTTATGTCCCACTTTTTCTACATTTCATATAATATTTTAAATCTAGACAATCAGATATAAGTCCATATATGAAAGTTTTACTCGCATATCGGTCTTAATTCTGATTTATGTTAACCAAGGTTTGGCCATATCATGGGGCATGACTCTCCTTTGCCTATTGCCCTTTCTAGCTGCAACAACAGAGCTGAAACTCTCCTCACAACCCCAATTTTTGGCGTGTTTTGTGAATTTATTCCCCCCCAATATATCTTTCTACACTGCGCTTTCTGTGTCCCTGAATACTACTATTTCTATTGTGTTTTAAGGTATAAGTCTCAGTCAGGATATAAACCCCTGTGTTCTTTTACTGTAAATTAGTACAGTATTTTGTGTGGGAACATATGTAGGTGTAGAGATAGAAATAGTCATCTTTAAAGTTCACAAAATGAGTGTAAGTCAGACTTTTCTACAGTTTAATTTTAAAATATTTATGAAGGACAACTTGCCATTTTTCTTGCAGCCTCAATTATGCTGTGTGGGAATATAGTTCTACTGTGCCAGTGGTTTCTGATATATCCATTGCTTTAATGAAACTCTATTCTGTAGCTTACATACAGCTAGGGAATAAGGGTGAGAACAGAGAAGTGCCTACTGCATCATCCAATTCCGTGCGCTGTATGAAATTCTGTATATTGGAAACTCGTGGTCACAGTTAAGGTAGTTCTTGCACAAATTCTAATTTGTGCTTATATTTTATCAGTGGCCGTGATTTAGCACAGCCAGCATGTGTCTTGGGGTAGAGAATGGGGATGCTGTGGTAGGAGGGGGACAGATCTGGACTGGTGCGTGCGCAAGTGACGGAGAGCGCCCACGCTTCAGCAGCTGTATTTCTCCCCCAGTTTACCAGGACGTCTGAGACTTGCTGCTGTTCTTGCTATTGCTTCACCTAACACACTCTTCTAGCCTACCAGTACAATGTCAGTGTCTCAACTGCCTATGTTTACCCTAGTTTATCTTTTCAGACTCATCAACAACCAAGGACTCTGTATGGTCAACCCCTGCATTACTTTGTACCACCTGCCATTTAAGAACATCTTTCATGTAGTTCCTAGGGTAGCCCTCTCCCTACCGCAAGGACACTTTTTCTTAGAATGTGAATTGATACCTATCTTTAGGAACCAAGTGTGGAAAACAAGACACAAGTTGTACTTCATGTGTACGTTAAAGTCAGTATAGGAATAATTATATTATAAAGTCAGTATAGGAATATAAAGGAATAATTATGTTTATGGATGGGATCCTCAGTTTCCACGCAGTAACATTTTGAAGAATCAGATAGTAGAATCAACACACTAATTGTGGCATCTCTAGCATTTGTAAGTGTTAGCCTAGGGACCTCAGTCMTAGTTGCGAAGCACCACATAAATACATAGGATTAACTCTGTCCCTCTCCTCAAGTACTTGCCCATCTCACGAAGTTCAACTCTTCAACAACTGTGGGTTCTCCAGTTCTTGTACTTAGAAGAGGGTTTTTGTTGAGTGAACCGTTTCCGTATACATTCACATTGGAGAAATAAGATAGTAAACAGGAGATGAAAATGAAGGGGCCATAAAGTGAGGAGGTGTTACTGGGGGATAGAGGGTTATAGCTCAGGAGACTTGGTTTTCATTCCTAGCTTTCTCAATGCATCTGTTGAACAACTTTGGAAGTCACTGCACCTCACTTTGCCTCGGCTGCTCCATCTGTATGCACCCATCTCTTAAGCCGCTTCAAAATCGGGTAATGATAGTATAAGTTGTTAATGCTGAACACAGACAGTGATGCTGCTAAACTCTAAAATCATTTTGTTCACCTTACCAGTTCATCTCGGAATTGCTGGCATGGTAAATATGTTTATCCCATGACTAACTTGCAATGACTGGAACTGAAACATGTATAAATTGTTACTTTTTTAGCTCTGGCTCTCAAAGACGCTTAAATATACAATGACTACACCTACATTTCAGATCAATATTGATCAGCCACAACAAGGCTAGGAGCTGAAGTGGTCTTGTCCATTATGCAGAGGCAGTAACTAGAATGAAAACTCAGCTCTAAATAAATCAACATGCAGACAAAAATCTTGCTTTCTGTGAGTAAGTCTCAATTGTGTTGYGCGGAGGAGCCGAGCAGCACTGTGCATCCCTGCCAGAGGAGTCTTCCCAGGTTGGCGTGGAGGGCGAGGAGCTCTGAGCTGCACTGCTGACTCCCRTGGATGGGAGCCAAGAGAAGCACCTGCACTAATTCTTGCTAATTGCTTCCTAGCAGGCACCGGCTCCGCACGGGCTGCTCAGGAAGAACCAGCTTCAAAAGTCAGCTCCGCTGGAAAAAGAAATAATTCAGCAGCAATTAGGAGATGGTCACCCAGACATGAAATTTGTATTCACTCTCAAACAGTAGTCACGGTTAGATTCCCCACAACCTCTCTTCACTTCACATCCATTCACAGGCAATAGAGAGGCTAGTCAAAGCTTGTTCCTCTGACAGTGATTTTTCTACTGCCTGTATGTTTTCCTCATCGCATGCAGRGGGCTGCTGTGGGAGAAACATGAATGCAATCAGTAGCTGCACAAAGGAAATTGGGGAATACTGCCAGGGCAGCCAGTTTTCCCTTCACTTGTTGCAGCTCTGTGAGCAGAATCGTAATCTGCATGTACGCGTGGAAAAAAACCCAACAACAAAACCTACAGTGATAAAATAATGGAACTCGCAAAAGCCAGAAAATTCAGAGCTAACACTGACAATCCTGCACTCCCTGTGCAGCTCAGAGAGCCAAACTATCTCGGCTAATGCAAAGGAATTTCAGTGACTCTAGGAAGTTCAAATACTCTTTCAACAGATACCTGCTGTTTAGAGAACCTCCACCCCARTGCTTGCCGACTGATTAGTTAAAATTGACAAGCAGCTTTCATTCCTATTTCTGTATTGCTTTTCATCAGCTTAGTGTATATCCCTCRTGTAACTTTACTGTCGTGTTTTGATAACTTGATTTCTTTTAGCCTGCCTAGTACCCTCGTTCTGCTTCCAAGCACTCAGTTTCCCAAATTCCTTTTCAATCCATCTTGCAGTACTAGAGAAATGCTTTCGTTTCCATAGGACTCTGCTGCTTTGTGTTCAGTGTTGTATGCACTAAAGGACCCCCTGAACAGATTCTGTTGTATCAATTGCTGAAGCTTAGAATGCTTTATTCTGCACCCAACAGAGGGGAAAACAGAAATGGGTGGAATTTTTTAAGTCTTCTGAAAAAGTTTAGTTTGAATATCACACTTACACAATTTTGCCGTAATTTATCTGAGACTGTAAGTCCCACTTTTGCTTATTTCTGATGTTACTTACTAATTCCCAACATGGGCCRCAAGAAGGCTGATGGTGTACAGTTTGACTAGAAGCCAGAACTCTTCACAATAAAATCTGTAGCTTATCATATTCAGAGATACGAAGGTAAATTGTAAAGTTTAAAGACTTTATTCCTGTTTAAGTCTGGTTGTTTGAATTGGAACCTCTCTGCTCTTGTATGCAGGCATCTGGATGGGCTTTGTCTGTCCACGTTTAGACATCTAAATTTTCTACAGTCTAGATGTATGGTTGGGATTCTCCATCTAGTCAGCAATAAGAAAGCAGCGTTACTGAAGTACAATGACTCGAGTAAAGTAGATGTCTAAACCAAATTTTGCTCTGTGAGTGTCTGTTTCCCTCCACTGCCCTTAAAGGATCCACCAGATCAGGCAAAGAGAGTTCATATTATACCTCTCCATCCTGGGGAGAAAAGCTCTTCTTTTGGTGCCTACAAAGCACAAACTGCACCATTTTTCTGGCATGTGTCCCTTACTGCACATTTCCTCGACAGCTTTTTTGCGTGTGTGCCTCTGTCGCAACCTGTTTGGGTCGGCCCTGTTGGAGGACTGCCTTTTTCATTAGGAAGAGTAAGATG
The DNA here is from genome assembly GCA_030449065.1 of Oceanodroma leucorhoa. NCBI lineage: Eukaryota > Metazoa > Chordata > Aves > Procellariiformes > Oceanodroma > Oceanodroma leucorhoa. The sequence goes on from JASVER010000140.1 coordinate 91,216, forward strand.
TAAGATTTACCTACCTTTTTTCTAACTTCATTGTGAAATAAAGCTATGGTGGAAGACCATAAAGCAAATAAAGATAATTCAATGTTTAATATCTTTCATCCTACTGGATGAAAGTTATTCACAAGATTTAGATCTAAATGCCATCCTCTCTGGGGTGGAACGGGGCAACTCTTTACCTATAATGCAATAATATGTAATGATGGAAAAGACTTTCCCATCCAAATGAATTTGAAACTTAGCAAGAATATAATTATTCCAGTTGCCATGTACCCAGCGGCGTGCATTTTTGTGATTCAATCCAAGATCAAGTTCCCAGAATAGATGAACATTTGTGGATTAACACACAGACATGCAGACMCACACACATGCTACAAAGGCTAGAGCTCTGAAAATARCTTGTTTCCTTCTCAAAGTGCCARCAAACTATGAAAAAGAATAGTTGGGAGTAAAAGGAATCAAAGCAATGTTAATTAGTGCCAAGATGGCATTAATTGTCTTCCAGGTTAAGAGGAGATATTTTAGTCAAAACAATATAAAACATTTGCAAGTAACTTCATGTTTTCATGATTAAATTTACTTCCAACAAAACAGTAAGACAGGTCTGAACTGATTAAAAGAAATTCTATTAGGAATTTGTTCCGACTAAAACAACTTAATTGTAATCAGCACTTCAGTCAATGTGAACTTTTGTTTCTTAAATGAAAGAATTAGTAAAAATAATCTACTCTGTTCATGTTGCAATCAAATTGCAAAACACGACTTGGAGAGATCTAAACACAGAAAAGGAAACCCAAATAGCAACCAGAGGTAAAGGAGGCCAAGGAAAACTTCAGAGTCTGAATTTCATGCCCAGGGAAATATTAAAAAAAACCATACAGTAAATGCTACAAAACGCTCGTTTCTCTACTTTCACCTTGGCACATCTTGCTGTCGCCCTCCTGTTACTGCAGCACGTGAACAAGCACGGTGTGTACGAGGTAGGGGTTGAGCTGTGTTTGCATCAAGCAGTGGCCTGGGGTATTAATTAGTCTGAGGATCCCCAAGCATCAGCTGAGGAGCTTACGAGCCTCCTTTATGGGAGTAAAGCGCTTGCTGAGGGAGGTGACCTCCCGTGGCCTGTTTCCCATGGCGGGCTGGAAAGCTTTCCTGCAAAATGGTTACCAGCACCCTGTCTTTGCTTCCCTCGTTCCTGCCCTCACAGGTTTCATCTTTCCCCGAGGAGGCGAGGGTTATGGGAATTGGCCAAAGCCACCCCTGGCTCGCTGGAGAAAGGCTTCTGTCCTGTAAGATTGCTTACAGGGTGCGAGGAGGCACATAGGCCCGCGGTGAATGAGCCGTGGCTGTGTGTGTTCCTGGGACGTCATACGGCGTGCCCTCAAATCACAGCCGTCATCACCCTGTTTGGCTTTAATTGTGTATGCGGGTTGATCTGCTTGAGATTGATGAGGCACTTACTCCTAACAAAGAAGCAGTTCAGGGGACGCGCTTTCCACCAATGTGTATGATAGATAAATTAATTAATGCCTTTCACATCCCTCTTCTCTTTCTGGGGGGAGGAGGCTTAGAGGAAGGTCRGGGGAGGAAGAAAAATGAGAAGAGACGTGCTGTGAGAAAGTTCTGAGGTTACTTTTTCCTGATTATTATTGGAAGCAGTTAAGCCTTTGAAGGTGAAGAGCTGCTATGTGATCAAATAAAAATAATATAACAGGCAGCAATGTAAGTGCATGTATAGTTACTCTAAATTGATTTAAACTGACAGAAGGAAGTAACAAATGCTTGGTTCCCTTGAAAAATAAGTTCTATGTATTTTCTTCATGAGGAGAAGGCYGATATCATTTAAATTTTAAAGTTGTTTCATTTTGCAGAGTTTAAAATGTGTCCTTATATTTGGTGGATGGAGAAATAGAGAGGTTTCTTTTCATACCACTATGAAAATAGTTGTTGATTAACAATCAGAAGAGTAGAGTTTAATGTAGAGTTTTGAGGAAATGAAACTACTGACAATCACCTCAAAATAGTAAATAACCTCTTTGCAAGATGATATGATCAGTAAACTGTGCTTAGTTGATATCATCAATTAATAACAGCAAAATAGTGTTACTTTACAGATGTTTTTGGGAGGAAAAAAAAGCAAATACCTTTAGGTAAAAAGTCTGCAGAACAAAATTCAAATTTTCCCTTTCTGATAAAGTTGCAATTTCAGGGGAGAGGAGTTACATTCCTCAAAGAAAACTAAAAATTAATTTCTTGTGAAAAATAGCTTCAGTTATTTTTTTGTAATAGTTCCTAGCTGTTTTGGTAGAAATAGCTATATTCAAAACATGTGAGACATTAAAAAAATAAAAAATTTGACAACGTGAAAAACATTGAAAGATGTTGATTTACAGAAGACTATATAAAATCCTCTTCCTTTGAAAAATTATGGCCAGCTGTATTTAGTACCCTTTAATTATGTATTTGATCTAGTATGTCATTTATTCATCCTGCTTTCCCCAGCTGATTTCTGACTAAGCAACTCTAAAGCATACAGTGGTAACTGGGTCAGCTATATTTTTTGGTGTGACTTGAAAGAGAGAGTAAGTTTTCCTCCCTGAGGACAATTTGGAATGTATTTGGTTTTGGCCGTGAGGAGAAGTAGTCCAAAGTGAAGGAATCAAGCATGAAAACATATAAAATTTACATTTTGTGGAAGGGTTTATATAGGACAAGACAAAATGATGTTTGCATCACCACAGCTACTAGTTATTCCACATGTCAACACTCTTTGCTTTGGGTGAGGAAACGTCCTACTGTTGGCGACTCTCAGGAATCTATTTCAATACATAGGCAGCATTCAAAGAAAATGCAATCCCAAGAAAAATGATGTGACAAACTAGTGTTTACTGCCTTGAGAAATTCACCCTCCCGTGCCCAAGATTTGTAAACTTTCACACCAAAGCTTTGTCCCCATCAGTGACAAGGAAGATCCTTCTCAGGAACACCATTATTTCTTCTCACAACTGGCAAGAGGATAAAAAGATAAAATGACAGGGCTGACCAGGGCTCCAGTAAGACAAACAGAAAAAAGCAAAAGTCAAGGAGGTCTTATCACACAGTGKTTTTTTGGTGGGCTATTGGTCTATTCTTGTATTTTAAACCTTGCACCTTGCCTGTTTGGGAATCAAATAAATTTAAAAWAAGGAAATGGGTATTGACACCTTAAAAAAATAAAACATTATGAAAATATTTCCTCTTTCTCCTCTTCCCTTATACCCATAAATCGTTTTCACTAGAGCGTRTGCCCAAGGCCTGCCAAGTGGCAGGGCCCCAGGCATTATTCTGGGGAATATTTTTGTCGGAAGCATGAAGTTTTATAACTTGAACTGTGAATTCAAGTAAACTCTTGTTCTCACCGAGGTGGGCTGTGAGCTGGTTCGGTACAACCTGGTTTAGGGCACGTCTGAGGAGCTTGTAACTCTCCAGAGCTGCAAGACTCGCCTCCAGCCCATGGGGTACTTTGGGGAGAGGCTTCCCTGCCACTGGCTTCGGCTGGGTGCTGGTTCTGTGGTAATCCCACCTGGGCTCATTGCACCATGGGAGCAGAGACTTTCTCTTTTGTGATTATCTTTATCTTCATTAGTTCAGGCTTATTAAGTTTATTCTGGCTTGTGAGCATTCATTAAGCCTTAACTGGCTGCTTTGAGAGGTAAAAATGATTTTTCTTTCTCACACGGAAAGGGCCACTTAATTGTGAGGAGAAGCTATCTGCTCCTACTTGCCCCTCGGTATTTCACAGATGGTCACTTCGGCCCCTTCAAAACAGGGAYTTGGGCATAGTACTGTAAAATAGTTCACACCTCTTCTTGCAGTTCAACCGAATTAAACCTAAAAATGTAACGAACCCCAAATCCATATAAACTGTGAGGGAAGGGGGAGCTGGCCAAGTGGTGTTGGCCCCAAAGTGCCTTTGTATGGAAATTTCTCGTGCTGACATTTCTGCCCGCTTACATAAGCTAGATGACATTGCTGCAGAACAGATGAAGCATCTGTCTTGGATATTTATAAAAATGCCACTTTTGGAAAAGTGTGATTAGTTGTTTATTTATTTTTTGGTATAAGTAGAAAGACTGGATGTGAATCACTGGCTGGGCTGTCCCAAGCCTGCAGGTGTTCTGGAATGGACACGGGACGTTTTCCATCTCTGCTGCTGAGCGTTGTTGAGGGATGGCTTTGCTGAAGGAGGCTCTGGAAACCCTGCCTCCTGGGAAGGCTTCGCCCTGGGGCCTTGCCTTGACAGCAGGACTGTACTTGTCATCCCCATGCCTGTCACGGCAGCGAGAACGTGATGCCAACAGCGCAGGCACTTCCCCACTTCTCTCTCCATGCATTGCTCCCAATAYTGAGCAGAAGATCTACTACTAGTTAAGAACAGGCTAGGGCTGTGCCGGAGGGGGTTTGACAGAACCAGGTAAAGCACAGCCAGCTTTTGAACTGGGCAATAAAAACCATCTCCATTAAGTTCAACTTCTCCCTGTTACCTTCTTAGCGKGGCAGCACAGCATCTCAGCTGGGTGTGCAGCTCCTTCTCTGACATCCCTGCTCATCTCACACACGCATCCTCTGCACAGCCACGGGSCTGCCTGGTATTAGTCGGCACAACCCGGGAATAGATGCTGCTGCTGGCGGCCCGGAGTTTGATGGCAGAGACTGCAACCATTACCTTTGCAATAGGTAATGATGCTTTTACCACACTGYGTTCGTTACCACCTCAGTGCCTTCTGAAGGGGGTTGGCAACTTGGATTTCTTCCAAAGTCTGAAGGGTGAGTGCCTCTTACAGCAACCCTGGAATGATGGACATGCCTTTGCAAAGAGCATGCTAATACTGATGGGGCGAGAAAAATGCACTTGTTGAATGCAAGTTTCCTAAGGGGTCAAATTACCCTCGTGGCTCTCATTAAAAATGTCCACAAAGCGAGGAGACCACAGCTGCCAKCACTAAAGAGGAAGCAACACCAGCGCAGTATGATGCTCGAAGGTGCTAGGAAAAATAGGCCTTTATTTTCTGGCCCAACACAGACTCTAGAAGTGGCTCATTTGACTTTATCTGTCCTGACAGATACTTTTGCTCATGGTGAGTGCATCACTGTCCTCTTCTACAACACTTCTGTGGTTTTTGTTTTGCTCTAGAAGCTGAGCTATTGCTTGATAAGTCTAAATCAGCGAGTTTTCAACATTTTCCAATTGCAGTCCCCTAAATATTTTCCAGTGGCAGTGCAGCCTGTTATCTAGCGGATTTAAGTGTATTGACAACAGGCTTGCTTCCCTGCATGACCTGTCACGGACCCCTTAGAAGCTGTTCTTGCTCTGTGGGGATATTTCCACCGCAGGTTGAAAATTGCAGGTCTGGATCATTAATATCCTCCCAGCTAAACCCGTGGTGCTCCGCGGCGGCGGCGGCGGGCTAGATGGCAGTACAGCCCGCCGATGCGGCGTTGCCTTGCTGCTGTGGGGCAGCTCCCCCCCGCCGCACGCAGAGGATAAAGGCATCCTTCAAGCATCCTTCTCCTCCAGATTTTGCAGCTGCTGTGCTGGGGTGAGACGTGTGTCTCACTTCTTCCGCAAAAGCTGACTGGAGGAGAAGGGGGAGATGAGCACATGCGTGTGCCTTCTCCGTTATGCGCCAGGCACAGAGCCGGTCCTCCACCAAAATCCAGCCTGCAGCGGTGGATTTGGGACAAGTGCCTACAAAATCCAGGGATGCCAAGTGAGCTTGGGTTGGTGCCCACAGAGACATCCCTGCTGGAAACAAACCAAAGTGTGAGGAAGTAGACCCAAGTGCCCCAGCAGGGAAGAGGCTGGACACAGGGGACTCAGCAGGTAATGCCACTGCAGCCACTGCTGGAGGCACAGGTCACCTCTGAGGCAGGTGACGGACCTACCTRCAGGCACTGGTAGGACAATGCTCAYRGGCCCTCACCCTACGGGTTCTTGGGGCTAATCTGCCTTTTCTACGACACCTTTTTCATCTCACACAGCAGGGCATTTTCTGGCATGGACATGACAGTGGTGCTTTCATTGCTGCTCTTCCTCCAGGGGCATCAGTAGAAGTTTTTTGTAGCTTACAATTTTTATCAAGGTAAGGAAGTGGGTAACAACTATTCCCCCAAATACTGTACCATATGTATGGTATACCATACTTCTAGGAACTGGGCTTACATCCCATCAACTTCAGAATGAAAGATACATGTATTTCAACTAAGCTCATGTTTACGTGACCCCTAAAAGGCAACTTTCCAAAGCTAGTAGCAGCAACGTACACCTACAGCTGTGCACAGCCTTCAACTGGAGCCATCATTTATTAGCTCCTCTGAAAATAAAACCTGTCAAGACTGCACTGGTAAAATTATTCCTGACTTTCAAGAGAAAAATGGGGAGCACTGCACTCTCAGTGATGAGATGAAAGCTTCAGCAGGAATGTGAAAGATCCAAAGGAAAAAAGTCTCTGTGTAAGTTTTGATTTACAGCATGGCCCCTTGTTCCCGTACAGCCTGCTCAATGGCTATTCAGTGGCTTTCTGATATTCTCTATGTGAAATCTGCATTGGTAAAAGAAATACCACCTGACTGGGTAAAAAAATTACTGATGACCTGATCCAAAGCTAATTGAAATGAATCCTAGTGAAAGGGCTACAGAACGATGCTTTTGCAAAGACTTAATTGGATTTTGGATGGAGCTCTAAAGGGGCCAGTTGTGTGGGAGATGTTTTACCCGCTATGCTTTCATTTTTTTTTGTCTCTGACCTGCCGGAGCCCAGTGGTGGAATTTCGGGCGCAGCCTGGTTGCCATCTCTGCTGGCGGGTGGAGGGTATTTCTGAGTTCACCCATGTAAAATCTGCACTGGCGAGTATCTCTGGGTGTTTGCATGCACACATGCAAACAAATACACAGGCTGCGTTAAAAAGCATCGCTGGGGTTATAAAGTCAAATAAAGACATAATAAAAGGCAAAACAAAGGCGGTATAATTCYGTGTCAGTGTTGTATACTCAAGGGCATTTTTCTGAGTTCCTAATGGTAGATTTTTCAACCTTAATAATGTCCTTTTAATGCATTTATGAAATCGCCTAAGGTTTTTTAGTAGCAAATTAAAACAAAGCAAAAATTCCATTGGTCAGCATTGTGTTGACACTCAGTTTGATCATAAACAGGGATGAAACATCTTGATTCACTTTTCCTGGCTGGTTTTCAAGGAGGGCAAGCTCTTTTCAGTCCCATCCCATCCAAGAAGACAGTGTCATGCACTTTTTCCTTTCTTGTTCCCGTCACTGGGTTACCAGTCTTTGTCTCTTCACCATCTCCACCTAATTTTCGTTTCCCATCCTGTGTGAGTCTTATTTTCTGCACGCCTCAATCCAGCCACAGGCTTCTTCTGAGCCCCAGCTCCCATCTCCTGGTTCCTCAGCCAGCGTCCTCTCCCACTTGGGTTTCCAGTCGCGCTGGATCAGTGTGCTCCAGGCTGCCGTTTCCAAACACCTTTCCTGAGATCTTTGCTGAAACTTACAGTTTCAGGGAACATCCTGCTTAATCTCCCCTGCATCAAGCTCAGTGAGGGTAAAATAGTTAAAGAAATAAGCTGTGAAGCCTAAGAAGAGTCTTCTGTGCATGTACAAACTGATTTTTAATGGTCTTGCAACTTGGCGAAATTTAGCCAAAATTTCAAGTTCCCCACAAAAAGCTTTTCCTTCATTGAGCAAGCTATCGCCCATGAATTTCAGGATACAAATTGTAAGGAAGGATGCGTTTCTCAAGAAAAGGAGCACTAWGTTTGTGTGTTTACGTTTACCAGGGTAGGGCTACATCTTTTCCTATCATTTTGTTTACAGGAAGAGTGGATTCACTTGGACTGAAATGAAATTAAACAAATGCAAACACCCTGCAGCCTGTCTCAGCCTGATAACCAGAATGGTAAAATTCACCCAAAACGCTGTAAGTTTGGCAAATTTATAAGCAGAGAAAACAGGCCTCGCAATATCAAATACCAAGTGACATAAAATTAGGCAGTGCTATCAGCTCCACCTATAAAGTTACCGTATTACGGAGTCAGCRGAGGGTGAAAGGAGAAACCCAAAACAAAACCTAGTATAAAAGGAAGAAGCTTTAATGGCTCAGAARAATAACAACAAGGTCTCTACTTGGGCAGTTTTGAAGTCTGAGAAGATAATATGCTTGGTTCTTTCTTTTGCCGGCTGTATAACAGAGCTGAGAGAGAAAATTGATTTTTCATGCAAAATATTGAGTTGCAGTTCACTTGTAATTTAATTTATTATTTTTATACTCTGCACATAATTTGTTAGGGCTCTCTCCTATCTCTGTAACATTGTTGGAAAAGGTAATATCGAACAGTTTGCTAGCAATATTAATTTGCTATATTATAGGCAATTCTCTTATCATCATTACTATTGTTTCCAGGCCATAAAATGTAACTGGTGTGTGAGCACGCAAGTATTTGCAGGCTGGGAAAGCGCTGTGCACTGCTAGGACACATCGGTCACGCAGGTAGGTGGTATACCCAGAACATCTCTAGGCTAAGGATTGTGTCACAGCTTGTGTGGAAAACTGGGTTTGGGGCCATTTTTTTTTAAGTTGCTCGTCTGTTTCAATTTCCCTTTTTCCCCGGTTCTTAACGCTTCAATCCTACCCCCCTCCTCCTTTTTTGCCCTTTATTTATTGTAGAAACTCAGGAATGCAGGGTTGCAAGAAACCAAATTTTTCCAGGTTTGTGTCTGTTTGWTACGGGCTTTTAGAGGAATTATATATTAAACAAAACCAGATAAAACCCCCAAACTCTAAAGCTGAGGACCCCCTCTTGAATTACCACATGTTTTGCAACGCGTGGCTGAAAAAGATGGTACAGGTGATACATAGAATCATAGAATCATTAAGGTTGGAAAAGACCTTTAAGATCATCGAGTCCAACCATCAACCCAACACCCATGCCCACTAAACCATGTCCCGAAGCRCCWCATCCACACGTTTTTTGAATGCCTSCAGKGATGGTGACTCCACCACTTCCCTGGGCAGCCTGTTCCAATGCCTGACWACCCTTTCRGTGAAGAAATTTTTCCTAACATCCAATCTAAACCTCCCCTGGCGCAACTTGAGGCTGTTTCCTCTCATCCTGTCACTYGTTACTTGGGAGAAGAGACCAACACCCACCTCKCTACAGCCTCCTTTCAGGTAGTTGTAGAGAGCGATAAGGTCTCCCCTCAACCTCCTCTTCTCCAGGCTAAACAACCCCAGCTCCCTCAGCCGCTCCTCATAAGACCTGTTCTCCAGACCCTTCACCAGCCTCGTCGCCCTTCTCTGGACACGCTCCAGCACCTCAATGTCCTTCTTGTAGTGAGGRGCCCAAAACTGAACACAGTATTCGAGGTGCGGCCTCACCAGTGCCGAGTAGAGGGCCATGATCACCTCCATCCGCCTACTGGCCACACTATTGCTGATGCAGGCCAGGATGCCGTTGGCCTGTGCCCTGGTGGGTTGGTAGGGATGGTGATTGCAGTTTCCCTTTCAGCTGGATTCAACAGCTCCATCTTTCAAACCCAATCGTGTCTTTGCATTCTCCAGGTCTCAGGACACACAGGGCTGTACAGTTGTCATCTGAGGTAGAAACTAGGGTTGTTTCATTGGAAAAAAAAAAAGGGGGAAAAAAGATTCCAACCGCAACTTCACAAYTTCACCTTTTAGGATAACTTCATCTCTTCCCCTCTCAATCTAATATATRATTAGCTTCCTTTTATATTTTTTCTAAAAATACCAAGCCAAACTGAACCTAGCTATGAGCTGAGCTATGCCAAGGTTAAATTTGCTGTAATTAGGTTTTTCTCAACTTCTTCCTCCTTTGCTCAGTCTTAGTTTAATTATTAAGTGGTTCAAAGACACCCCCTCGCCCYAGATTTTTTTAAGCTTACGGGTAAAGCTAGGTAGCCCACCAACTGGAGTTATTGTCGAGTGCCTGTAGGTAGAAATGAGTAGCACTTACTTCAATAGCCAGTCATCTCTAATCAACAGTTTTATTCTCAGTCACCATGTATGTCCAAACACCCCTTTGCCAGTGAACCTTTGCTATGTAGCAGACCTCGGGCARGAAGGAGCAACGTGTCTCTTTCTTTTATAAAGGCTTTTTTTTCTTCCCAGCCTGGAAATGCTGGAGAGCAGCCAGTTGTGTTGGAGTCACTCTATTCACTGCTAAGGTTACGCTTTGGGAAAAGCTGCAAGCGCATAGAGAAAAACGCAACCAACAATTTAGTACAAAATGCCATTCCTTAGTCAAACAGAACAAAAACGGGATTGCACAGATAGGGCCTTTCTTTTATTTGTCCAAAGTGAATTTATGTGCATCTATTCAGAAGGTGTAATTCCTGTAATAAACACTGAGGAATATCTGCAAGTGACTTACAGCATGGGGTTGGACCTGAGGAGATGACTCAGTATGCAGGGGGCCAGGGAACACCGCTTCCTTTCTTCAAAGAAATGATTGAATTCAGTATAATTAAGACAGATGGGGGCAAAAGTTCTCCTGGTACATGTCTCTCATTTGAACCAGCATCCCTGGCTCCACTCTTCACTAGGGAGTGACTGCAGTGTTGTTGGCAGCGAGGGCCCTTGGCGCCAGATGGTTTGATCAAGCTCGTCAATGAAACACTTCTCACACAGCCCTTGTTATCCACCTCTGCATCGGGGTACAAGCCAGCTCCAAAGCTCAGCAGCAGTGTTTGTGCCATTGCGTGGCTCCAGGTGGGTACCATCACTCTGCTCAAGGCTACGGGGTATACTCCAAGCGTGTCTGCTCTTACCCTGCCGTAGGTAACGGTACCTCAACCTCTCGGTGAAGTACCACAGGGCAAGAGTGGGTGCCAGCAGGAGGTTATCATGGGCACCTCCTTCCCCACCTTCCCCATGGTGCCTGGCCGGTGTCCTCAGCTTGCCCCAGGCTCTCCATGCGTACCCCRGACGTGCCACCCAGACAGGTTCACACCTTGGGAGAGAGGCGAGAGCTGCAAGACACCCGGGTTCACTGGTTTGGCACTAATCACAGGAATCCTAAAAAGCTCTGTTTACTACTCATTTCTCATTGTCASTTCCTAGAAATAGTAATTCCAGGAAAGAAAACGGGTGTTTCTAAGCTAAGAGGGTACTTCTCATGTCAAGTAAGATATTTGCCATTTTTCCTGACATTACAAACAACTGTATTTAAAAGAATGACATGAAGGTTACAAAGTAAAGCATAAAAAGGTTGTGAAATGTCAGTATTAAGGTTGCCCTTCCTGTGTATACAGCATGACATAAAATTTAATCATAAGTTTGGGTGTTATGTTTTTCCATGAGGCCCTTTCAACAGTGGATGTTACCMGTGGCATACTCAGGGTTTTATAATGCAGAAAGCTTTTTTTCATAGGACCTCCATAACATTTCCTATTGAAATAGCAAGTTGTTGTTATTTGGGTGGGAGATTTAGGAAGGGAAATGACGTTTTTGTGGACTGGAGGAGCTGACTCCTGCCATGAGGAACTAGATTCCTCCTCTGTTCTTTAGGAATAACCTAAAGMATGTCTTTGCAAAGCACAATGCCAGACCATGATAACAAGTGAGATTTAAATGAGCTTGTGCAGGTGGCAGAGGTAATATAGCAGAACCAAGTTCTTCCAACTAGCAGGCAGGTTTTTCCAGAGCTACCCCAAGTGTCTTCGTAGCCCTGAATTATGCTGCATAGATATGTCACAGATGCGTGGACATCTGCRGGTGATCTTAGAGCATGTCTACGTGGCTTTTGCAAGCAGATGCTAAGGAGCGTTGCCTGCATCGAAGCCAGCTGAGCGCATCTGGCCCGGTGTCATGCAGCCAAGCAGATTTACCCTGAGCTCACCGGCGTCGGCTGTATCCTGCAGGTATCCACCTGCAGCACGTCCCGTTCTGTACACCCCATCTGCCTCTGGTTAACATCTCATCCTCCTTCGCCCCATAGCTAGGACCCTGTGGGACTGCATCTGCAGCACTTAAGCTGCAGAGGGTGCGAAGATTTTAGCAGGGCTTCACTTCTTCCTACCTCAGCTGCTATTTGCAAGTAGCCTGTTAGAAGCTGCAGTAGCTCTGGGTTTCTCCAGGTCAGTTTTTGAGGCCCAGGAGCAGAGAAGCCTCTGGAAGTGGGTCTCCCTGCTGACAGCCGTACAGGGCTGACTTTTTCCAAGCGAGCATCTCCAGCTAGGGCTGTCCTTCATCTGCAGAAAATCCACACCGTGTGTTTTCAAAGGGGAACCCCTTGTCTGCCCGCGCACGATTTCACTCTTCTCTTTGGAAGTCAGCATTTCAGCGTGGCATTACAAGGTCTCCGTCATGAGGAAGGTGATCATMATTAGCATACCCAAATTTCTCTGCAGACTAAAATCAAGATCTATTGACTGAGATAAAGAGGAGGTCAATGCATTTGAYACTAGGCAGAAAAAAATTCCAATATATGGATGACCATTATTAAGCACTTTTAGGTGTCGTACCTTCTTTGAGATTCAACTTGGGGAGAAGGGGGAGAAAAAAATCAGAAAAGTAAAACACGCTTAACCAGCAGCTGAATAATTGCAGCGACCTTACTTCTCATGCACCAGGCCAAGGAGGCTCACAGCCTGCTCAACCAAAACTGCATATCAAATTGATTGTAGGAGGAGGGGGCAAAGTGATTTTTCAATGTATATATCAAAGGGGAATCCCAGTAATGAATCCCTAATGACAGATATCTACCGATGATCTATTGGAGCAGGCCTTTGATTGGGGTGGAGGTGAAATAACTTCATGCGGCAGGGGGGAGAAGCTGGAAGCTCAGTTCTCCTTGATGCAATGAATTGCTCAGTCCAACATACATGAGGACAGAGTCCTCCTGTTTGRACCTCACATCACTTCAGGTTGACTATAGCCAGGGAGTAAAAGAAGAACAGAAGGATTCRAAATTTCTTTTGAGACATTTAGTACTGTAGCCTGAAAAATACAGAGGCCTTCACTCGTGAAGGCACACACAAGTTGAAGCATTCAAGCGCAGTCTTTGCTACTCGGGAGGTCCTGCCGGTCCCTTAGCTTATGTATGCACACACCGAGCCTTCTGGTGGGGTTGTTCAAACCTCCGGCAACTTTCCCTGGGYTTTCAAACACTCACTGGTGATCAGCAATCAGAAGGAATATGGACACTCTGCCGCCGYTTTCCCTTTTTTGTGCTCAGGATACTGGTGGGTGTGAAATTCACCACCCGGGTTCACAATTTGCCCCAAGATCTGTCAGGGAAATAATTTGTCGTGGTTTCTGCATCCCCTTTTTTGTTGTAGGTAAAGCCTACAAGCTGCCAGGGTAAATCAGCACTGCCAGGAGCTAAAAGGAGAGCCTGCTTTCAAACTCAGGGAGCCATCACTTCCAGTAATCTGAAATCTCTTTCCTCCTTAAATAAGAGCATTATCTTTTAAAAACTGTAGCTATCAATCTGGAGGGATAAGTAAGCACAGTGAAGTGAAGTGGGAATGCAGTTCACAACACCTCCATGAGGCAAGGAAATATCATTTCTCTTTTACAAATGGAAAACTTAAAGCAAAGCACTGAAATGACTGGCTGAAGGCTAGAGAGGAATTTGATATTAGTGTTTTGTCGAGAAATCAGCGTCCCCAGTCTAGTGTTCATGCTATTAGATCACATCTTTYCCTCTTTTAGACAAACAACTAATTAAAACAATTTCTTATATAATAGCTGCCATTAAGCCYGTGGATGCCAGAGCGTACTGGAGTGGATGCTGAAGGGTAAATGGTGCCAGTCAGTGACCCACAGCGGTGCAAGCCCAGTAGGAGAGACAGGTGAGAAACGTCTGCGTGAAACGCTCAACAAATGCCTTTTTGGGCTTTTATCACAGAAAGCTAATTAAACAGAAAGCGTAAAATCAGGGAGGACAAGACGTCATCTTGAAACAAAGGACCGGACAAATAACATTTGACAAATATAATGTTGAGTGAATGTTACAGGGCTGAGCCCCCTCWGTCTTTCAGGGAATTATATTCAGGGAAAAATAATTTCATGTGCTCCATGAAATTTGCTATGCTTTGGATACTTCTTTGTCCTGTTACTTGACCAACCCTAATGCAAACCTTCGGTTTATTTTGTACGTAACCTCTTCTGGTCAGATTGTTTCAGAGTACAGCTATTCTGAATGCATTTAGCTGGAATTTTGTCCACAAGCCATTATTATGGTTATTATATTTTTATTTTTAATATTCAAGAGAAAATTATTATGGTTATTATATTTTTATTTTTAATATTCAAGAGAAAATGAATTAAACCTGCATCACCCTCCATATACTCTGTCTTGCTCAAGACAGATTTTGGGGATTAACATTCTCTTCCCCCAGCTCAGCATAATGTACCACTTCTGTACAAAGTATGGTGGTCCTCAGGTGGAACCTGTGCTTTTTTCCCCCCTTTTATTGTCTGATTGTATTGGCTTAAAACTCCTCTCCCATGCAAGCTCATTCTTAGGACTATGAAAATGAAAGATAGCAYGCAGCAGTTCACATGCTGATTAGTCATGGTCAGAGGGAATTTAATTTTTGACTGTTCAGAGAARAAGATGTCATTAGATGCTGGACAATAATAATGTTTGCTATTGAAGAATCTGAATAATGAGTCCAGAACTGAGCTTGAAGTAAATCTTAGTCATCATAGACAGTCCCTTGCAGGTGTGGCTGATGGGAGAAGGGCTATTCATACATCCTGCGTAAACAGGCGATGGCATGGGTCTAAGATGGACGAATGTAACCATATGAAATTTAACAAGAACAAATGCTGGATTCTGCACCTGGGACRGTGTAATCCTGGATGCACGTAGAGATTAGGGATCAAGAGGCTGGAGTGCAGCCCTGCAGAAATGGATCTGGGGGTTTTGGTTGATGGTAAGCTCAATAGGAGTCAACAACCAGCCCTGGTAGGCAAGAGGGCTGGCCGTATCCTGGGGTGCATTAAGCACACTATAGCTAACTGGTCAAAAGAATTGCTTGTCCCAGCATTGGTGCAGCCTCACCTTGCGTACTGCATGCCATTTTGGGCTCCACAATATAAGAATGATATAAAAATATTAGAATGTGTCCAAAGGGTGGCAACAAAGATGGTGAAAGGACTAGAGGGCATGACTTATGAGGAGCGGCTGAGGATACTCGATTTGTTCAGCTTAGAGGAGACTGAGGGGTGACCCCACTGCTGTCTACAACTTYCTCATGAGGGGGAGAGGAGAGGGAGGTGCTGATTTCTTCTCTCTGGTGTCCAGTGATAGGACGTGAGAGAATGGCTTAAGGCTGTATCGGAGATAGTTCAGATTGGATATTAGGAAAAAGTTCTTCACTGAGAKGGTGGTGAAGCWCTGGAACAAGCTCCCAGGGAAGCGGTCACGGCCCCAAGCCTGTCMGAGTCCAAGAAGYGTTTGGACAACAGAAATATGGTTTAACTTTCAGGTTGCCCTGTGTGGAGTCAAGAGTTGGACTTGATGATTCTCRCGGGTCCCTTCCAACTCAGGATATTCCGATTCTGTGAAATGTCTACTGAGTGCATAATTTGCAATSCAGCTCCACTCCGGAGCTGATMGCCCACTGCACTGCTSCTSCTGCTGCRGTACCCCATACCTCATACCTTACCTCGCTGTTCCCGTTCAAAGAGGCCTATGCCTTCCCCTGTGCTGGTGCAGCTAACAGCTTGAACAATTTCTGCTCAGTTAAGCACACCTCAGGTTGTCTTTGTTTTCTTGGAMAAAGATGCTTTCTTCTGTGCTCTGTTTCGTTGTGTGGGAGGGGCTCGGTATTTACCTGCTGTCCATACAAATCGTGTGCCCGGCCATTTGTTGCTGATTTTTGCCTGTATGTGTCTTTACGGTAGGGTTCAGAGTGAGATGTGGAGGTGGGAAACCAGGAAACTGTCCTGTCTATCCATGGSAGGTCTACCAGGGCGAGCTTTATTCCCTCTCTCTTACTGCCCTCGTGTTACCCCTCTTCTGTCCCCGCTGCGTTGCTGCTCTGCCACGGCTGTTTCGGCTCCGTTGCTGAAACTCCACCGTTGGTAGACATGCAATATTATTCTTTATCCATGAAGAGTTTTCATCCCACAGGGTTAAATGGTGATTCCCCGAGCTCCTACCGTCTCCCTCTTACTATTTTCTGCCCTCTCTCCAGCAAGCTTTTTTCCTGTTGCTCTGTGCAATAAAGCTACTAAGTGATGTGGTGCTCGATGCGTGTTAGTGTAGCGGCTGCAGTTTGCCAGCCAGCAGGTCACGTTTCTCAGAGAGCTGCAGGAGCAGCCGTGCTTCTGAGGAGCTAAACGTGAGGGGAGAGCCACTGTCCTCGCCACTTTTCTAGCTTTAGGGGCTGCAGAACATAAAGGGAGGATGGCTGTGAKCTTCCCGCCAATTCAGTTGCGCAAAAAAGGGTCGTGAACAAGGAGTACATCCAAAAAACCACTAACTCTGAGATTATTTCTGTACTCATTCTGCTTTTTGCATGGTGTCCATAGGACCCAATGATTTTAAAAGCACTTATTAAAATGTCCTCCTTATCTGAGGACAGAAGAGTTGGAAAAAGTAGCTTTCTTGCTACCTMCACTAGGAGCTCCTTTTTGGGCTTCTGGGACTTCGAAGGGACCAGAGGGAGAGTTTCTACAAGCCAGGGAAACCTCAGTGTTGAATAAAGCAGGCAGTGGGCATGCATAAGCAGTTGGCTGCAAAAGCCTTGGCCGAAAGCTTATACCATCCAAAGGAAAAAACACTAGTGCCGAAAAACACACCTACTACTTGAGGGTTTGATGCAAAAAATAGTCTCTGTTGTGATAAAGATACTTARCTTCCCTTCATCAGTTCACCTGTGCTGGTCATCAGTGGATGATCTCCCTCCAGTCCTGCTGGGTTTTGGTTATATTTTCTGGTACCAGTGTTTGGTGGGGATAGTTGCTGTGCGGCAGACAGCGTCTGGAAAATCTCAACAATAAAAATCTAATCGTGTTATTCAATCATGCAATAGCTTGCTTTCATCTGTACAAATAATGCAGCACAAATGACTAAATTCACAACTCAGAGGAAGTATTTCATAATTTTGCTGAACTTTTTTTGATGAGAACAACTAACTGTTAATTTTCTCCTTACTGTATTTCTGCTATTTTTTAATGATATCACTTACATCTGAATGCTTCAGTGCCCATGTAATTTCCTTACTTGTATTTTTGAAAGAAGAATGACTAATATTTTCCAAATTATATACTGTGGCAATTAAAGGGAAAAGGGACCTATATATGATTTGACTGAAGAAAAACAAATCTTTTTTTAGATTAACCCCCCCTTTTAAAATAAAAGTGCATTTCTTCAAGCTCTTACCTCTCTCRTTGACACCTCAAGCTATAAATTACCTGCATAACACAACCCCATTAATTTCATACATTAGGATACATCAGGGCACGGCTCTACCCAGAAAGCAGAGTACAGCCCTACCCATATGCTCACCGTACAGCAGCAATAATCTGCAGGCATGCACAGTAATAGCAGTTGAAGAGAACCGAACTGTTACTCTTTGTCACTATTAATATCAAGTTTGGTGTTCACCGAGAACAGTGACCTTCACAGAACATACAGAAGCAAACGTATAYGCAGGTTTTCCTGGCCGCCAATTCCTGCTACTTAGCTGGGATTCTTCAAGTTGCTCACGAAGCCGCAGCTCTTGGACAAAGRTGATTACTAAAAATTTCAGCTGGGGATAGCTGGCTGGTCGCGTAGCTTTTTTCTTTTTTTTTGGTGGCAAATAGCTTGAAAATACAACCCCTAGAAATCCAGAGCACAAAACCCAACAGTGAAACTTCAGCTTTTTTTTTTTTAATTTCTCTATATGGAGGGTTGAGAACAGATGATAAGAACCACTAAGTAACTGTAGGTAGTGCACACAAGAGCTAGGGCTCACTTTAAACTTTGGCGTTCAAAT
Source organism: Oceanodroma leucorhoa (assembly GCA_030449065.1). Lineage (NCBI taxonomy): Eukaryota > Metazoa > Chordata > Aves > Procellariiformes > Oceanodroma > Oceanodroma leucorhoa. The sequence goes on from JASVER010000140.1 coordinate 109,220, forward strand.
GGTAATGTTATTTAGTTAAGATCCATGTCACAGGGTTCTCATAATCTGCTCCTTTTTCTCACTGAATTTGATGAAAAATATTGGCGTAGAGATTTAAATTCTGATTGTGTTTCCTCCATGTTTTAACATCAGAACATCAGCTGAAATCCCAGTTTCATCTACTTTAATTGCTTATGTGCTCTGTGAAGAGAGATGCTTTCCTGAAGCCTATCAGGGTCTTAATGTTAGTTAAAGTGGTCTTAAGTTGTGCACGAAGGCTTGCAGAAGCGCGAGCAGAGCAGGGTTCATCTTTTTCAATGGATAATTTTAATCATAGCATCAGAGAAAATATTTCCCTTCAGTACGTTTCTTAGTGCTTTGCATTGCCTTGTTTTCATTATCCCTTGCGTTGCCTCGCTCTCTTCCCGGGAAGCTACGTGCAAAGCTGATTTCTTTTTTTCTTTGCCTTCCCTCTAGGAATGCCCCTTCTCAGGTATCGGCATCTCTTGCAGCCACCACAACAAACAAGCAGCGGCTCTTTGAAGCAGAAGCTGAGGAGAGAGCGCCTTGAATCATTTTAGAAATCCAGCGGGCTTGGCTGGCTTTGCGGCTTTAGGCAACCGCGTGGAAGCGATTGCTCCAAGTCCAAAGGGTGATCCAGGTCTTTTAGAGATCTCTCCCCCCCCCCCCCTTTTTTTTTTTTTTTTCAGATCAAACAAGCAGCAGTTCTTCATTTAAATGAACTTGATCATGATGTGAGTAGGAAGGTGCCTTCCATAGTTAGCATTGTGAGGGAGAAACCTGATAATTCATTTATTCCATGATAATAGCAGGGGTAGCTTTAAGGTTTTTACCATCTGTGCTCCTATGGGAAGGAGGAGGCAAAGCCAATACAAATTTAACCTTCAGATTTATGCTTCTGTGCTTCTCCATTGTGCCTCTAAAGTTATTCAGAAAAAATCCTTAACCTTTTCACTCCTGTACAAGAAGAAAAACTACAGCTTCCAGACTACACTTTTATTTTATATCTGCAGGATTTCATTTAATTTTAGACTTTAATAACTATTCATGGCAAGATATATATGTAGTGAGTGTTAAGTCTGATCACATCTGTTTGTCTGTGTGACCAAAATATCCAAACCTAACATTAAATGCTGTATCTATCTTCAAATCTTTATCTGCTAGCAAGTAATCTCGCAGTATTATAGAATACACAAACAGCAAAATGCATGATGTCATTTATACCTACTGCTTTTACAAGGACAAGACTCTTGTTGAAGTGGGAGTGGGGACCTGAGACAAAAGGAAACTGTTAGCACAGTTACATGCCAAAATTTAGGATAAAAAGTTGTATTGATTTGTAGGTTCATCTGGATTTACAGACAGGCAAAGATCAAAATGTAACTGCATCCAAGAAGGGTCAGTGAGTCTTACTCTCCCAGCCTTCAACTGGGAAGGACTGAATTTCCTTAGCGCATTGTAAAATGATTAAAGGTTCAAGGTTAACATTCAAAAATGGCTGCAAGGTTGGGGGCAGGCTCTAGAGAACAGAACTGGTTATTGTTGTGAGAGCCAGGGATGGCGTCATATGAAAAACTATGACTTCTTTGCTTCTCTTTTATCTAGGTCCCTATCAGACCAGGGAAACACTTCACGTGTATTTTACTGCATCTGAGTACTTGCTAATTATGCTGCAAATGTTTAATCATTGTTACTTTCTGGGGAGCTTGCCCCAGAAAGTGGGGCCTTCAGGGGCAAAATGCTCTTCTCACTCTGAATTGGCTAAACATTAAAAATAAAAACACCATCCACTGTTTTGCTGCAGAAGATTGAGTTTAGAGTTCAGTTTAGCACTATACAATGTACTTGGTAGAACAAGCTTTACGGGGCGGGGAGAAGAGACATTTTTCGTATTGACCTACTTACTGATGGAAGCCATGGGATTCTCTGGCCATGTTGCACGGTGGGCCGTAGAGCCTGTCCCACAGAGAAAAACAGCAATATGGGAACACCTGAACTATCCTTCCCACGACGCTCCCTTGCAGCCTTTCCAAAACTCAGATGAGTCCTACCATAAATAATCAAAAGATGGCTATATTTGGATTAACTGTGCCTTGAGAACAAAGGCACTTAAACTAGGTCTGCATGAGGCAGCCTGGCTCTGCAGGCATTATGGTTATGTCTGAGTGCTCTGCATTGCATGGGCTCAGCTGCTTGCTTTGGTCCTGACTGAGGAAATTTCAGGCACTGCAGCAACGGGCTATCCAGCCTTTCTTTTCCCCTTAGTGCTSCCACTGTGGGGTTTAATTTGCTGCGGGCGATGTTTTGACTTTACGCAGGTTATTCACTCCTTCATCACAGCAGACAGCGGAGAGCAGATTGTAGGTGCCTCTGGTTTTTCAAATGAGAGCGTTCAGGCTTTGGCCYGTGAAAAGTTAAAGTTTTCCAGGAAAAAGTTGAGGAAGCACTTGTTTTCATTCTTGCCAGCCTTTCCCGTGAGGAAGAGCCCTGCTGTTTCTGACTATCCATGGGCCTTCAGCAACAGCTACCTGTTTTGGGAGGAGAGAGGCTGGGCAGGGCTGCTCCCTGCCCTGCCCGCTGTGCACAGCCCAGCTGGGGAACGAAAGGGATGACTGTGGTCCTGCCTCCTGGGCATCAGGAGGCACCTGGATGTTTGCCAAGAGCCGTGACAGAGCACCTTCTCCATAAACCGTGGTAAAATAAAGAAGAAACTGTTTCATCAGAGTAGGCTGCTGCTAGGGCAGTACATCTCCATAAACACTTGTGCTAAGAGGCACCTCCAAGGAAGTCATGTAGGAGTTGTGGTACCCATGCCTTTCCTCATCAAACTCGACAGGAAAGTCTCTAGTGAGAAGGGCTTCTCAAAAAAAATGTACCTTGGAATGTTTTTGATAGTCATTTCTGCTTAGGATAAAAATGTTGAGWTTATGTCTTACTTAGGGTTGCTATCTAGGCAAATAATTGGGACCACTTCTCATGAAAATCCATGAACTGAAGCTTCGTTATCACCTCCCACTGGTAAAAGACAAAACAAGCTTAGCATAGAAATGGATGGAAAATCAGAGAGATTGCAAGCCTAGTTCCACTATGATTTTTTTGTAAGTTGGACTAATTATTGTTCTTGAATTAAGAACTCATAATCAGCTTCATGCCTGATATCTTTGGCTTTGTCATGTGGTCCATAGGGATTTGCACAAAAAAAMCTAAAACAAGCAGTAATGCACTTAGACAATTGTACGATGTTATGGCTGGGAGGAAGAATTGTCTGCCTAATCTCTATCTCGATACTGTGGAGGAAAAGATTTTAGTAGTGTATTTTGCTGGMTAAAAAAGAGGAACACAATAGTTTTTTCTGTCTGTAGATATGATCATAAATATGCCCTTGAGTCTTCCTGTTTCAAGGTTAAATAAAAACAGTTGTGCAGACTTGTGTCATATAAGTAACCTGATAGAAATAGGAGAATAACCAAAAAAAGCACAAGTATCACATGCTCACAGGAAGGTTTCCTTAGCTTGTAAGCTACAATATAAAGCATTTTGATAAGGAAGGGTTAAGACTGCATCAGAAATTTTGAGCTTTATGAGTATTATGTACTCATAACGCTTGTGCTCAAAAAATAGGACACCAGGAAATGATCACTTAAGTACCCGTTTTCATGAAAACCCACTTGGTACCTAACAGTCCTCAGAAATAAATGTCTGGGGTACAAGAGAAAAAACAGCCACTAACTTATAAAATATTCAGTCAGGGCATAGGAATAAAACTCTTCACTGAAGAGCCGAACCCTACCACTTAAGACAGGATGACTTTGCCTGTAGCCCTTTTGGGGGGCTGTGCTCTGTGTGTGACACTCCCCTTCCTCTGTCCCGGATGGGGCTCAACGCAAAAACGATTGAAAGGAGAAATAACCCAGGTCCCTCAGGAACCGGCAACACACATTTAAAAAGCTCTCTGCTTTCCACTTTGTAGACTCAAGAAATATCAACAAGCTCCGAAAAATCAGAGAAACACGAAAGTAAGAGTATCGGGGGAAAAATGATTTGGTTTTATTTAATCTGAACTTATTTCAGGGCTGAAATGATTGTCATCTGATGCATAACACCAACTGAAATTTGCCAAGGTTGAATTGTACTCTACTCCATCACTCGACAAGCAGTTGTGTATATATCCAAGACGTGCTGTTAAGTCCACCTAGCAGGTCGGCGTACCTCTGTCTGTATCATTCTTATAACAAACCTAAGTCTTCGGCACGTGCAAAGCTGCCTTTGCTGCTCTTTCTAACCCTTTAGAAAGCAGAAAGACAAGCCGTGAGGAGTTCATCCTTCAGAAATCTCCGAAAGGCAACGAGTTCATCCTTCAGTCGTGCAAACGCCTACACACTTGAGTAACTTAAAGGACAGCAGCAGCCCCCCCTGTACATGTAAAGGTTTGCTGGATCAGGCCCCAGACTGCATAGCAAACCACACGGTCCCGTTAAGTTCACCGTACTGACAGTAGGTTGTTAGCAAGTTTGTTGCATTGAGCTGCCCATTACCTGGGACCGGACTTCCAGGACTAGTAGCAGCAGATCTGCGAGCTCAGACATCAGCTCACTACACATACTTCATCAGGAGCAGGCAGGGCAAGTGATCCCATTTCTGTTGAATTAACCAAAATGCACAATCTGGAATTTTTGCAGGCTTTTTCCTTTTGTGCTGGGCTTGGCTTACAAAGATACTCGATCCTTCCTAGACCCTACTGCAACGTTAACCCCCAAATGCTGTGAAGCAGCGGGGCGAGCTGATAGGAGATGAGCACCGCTGTGTCACGCAGCCAGGGCAGGTTTGATTACTGCTAGAAGACCAAAAGCCAGATTCACAGTAAATTATTGAACGGGGGCCCTGCGCCCACTGACTGTCACGGTAGCGATAGGAGCATGGCATAAATCTTCGGAGCGAATGGTTTATGTGTTGCAGTCACGTATTTCCCTGGGAGAGCTGTGGAAAGAAACACAAAGGAAAGCAGCAAACTTCAAACTTTGAGTAGGCAGTAGCCTCTTTGGTAATGCTTTGGCACGGGTATGTTTTGTCGTCTTCTTGCCTGTTACTGTTTGATGATCATCCAGAAGTCACGTTTTACGTTGGGGTGAGAAGGTTTTTAACATCTCTCAGCCAATTATACCTCAAATTACATGTCCTTACTAACACACTTTTTCATTAAAAAACAAAGAACATTTTTTTCCAAGTATATGCTTCCTGATGTTGCCTAGATACAAATTTCTGTTCCTGCTCCCTAACCCTCCATCATCTGCTGCAAGGTGCTGGATTTTGCTGGGCTCAAGTCCTGTAGCTGAGAGAAGCTGCTCAGTTTGTAATCAGGCACGTTAGCGGCTGGCTTCTCCATTGTTATCCGTCGGGTTAGTCGCAGATTCGGTTTGACAAGCCATAACTAATTTATTTGAGCTAAATTATATGAAAGCAGTTATATTAACTGTGCTCACAGCTCCGCCTCTTGTATTGTGTTTCTTGTTTCTGGTCTCCAGTTCTAATATGTATTTTTTTATGTTTGTGTTTTACCCAGATGCTAAGGATTAAATCACGGCTTTTTAGTTTCTAGTGTAATTGAATTTTATACTGTCTGGGCAGCCTTCATTTAAGAATCTCAAAGTGCTTTGAAAATGTTCCTTAATGAAGCTTCACAAAACTTGAGTGAGGGAGGTAAATATTGTTATTAGCATGGTTTTACAGGTGGGTGAACAGAGGGACAGGGAGCTGCAGGGCATTGCAAATGCTCTCCAGGAAATCACAGGTACAGAATTCAAGAGCAGACTTGATCACAAAAAGGATTTAATTTCGCATGGAAAACAACTACTAGCAATTTTTGAGAAAAAAATCTAAAGCTGACAAGTGCTACAATAACCATTCTTCTCCATTGTCAGTCAAAACTTTAATTTTCTGACAAAAGGAAATGAATGTTAGAGAAGAGCAAAGATATTGGACTGCTTACACTGTGGACAAGCAGAACAAATACACACATATATAAATTAAACTTTCTTCAAAGAACTCCAGTAATCAGGGTTCAAATGTTCAGGTATCCTTACACGTCTCTCTTCTATTGGCATCTTCTTAGATTAATAGGAATTTATCACCCAATTTAGCAAAGTACCTGATAGTTTTTTAGGATCTGTGAGTCACATCCTTTRGAGATTCAGTAGATTTCACTTGTGTAGCTTGCTGAGGTGGTTCTGAAAGCCTCCCTCTGAATGTTGGAAGCTGAATCACTTCATTTTTTGTTCAGGTCAGATTCAGTGTCATCTGTGTCTTGGTTCCCCTCCAATCCAGTGTCAAGAAAAAGTTCAAACTAATGGTTCAGTTTTACTTTGAGATTAAAAAAAATAGTCTGAGCCAATCTTCATTCCACCTGTGTTTGTGTTTGGTTCGATGCCCTGGTTTTAACTCTGTTTTCAGTTTGTTTGCATTCTCATTTTCTCCCTCTTTTTTTTTTCTTTTTAAAGACAAGGAAAGTGTTAGGAAAAGTTACTTTAACCATTTTTAAAAAATTTTTACACACAACATCTGCTTCATAGGCCACCCGGTGTGGGCTTATAGGCCACCTGGTGCTCCAGCAGATGCTGAGCACTCAAGGAGTGAAACATAGCTGTACCACCAGCAACATTTGCAAACACATTTAGCGCAGCAGCCTCTTCTGGGTTTGGATTTTACCCAGGACGATGACCGCATGGGAGGTTTCCAATCCACAAACTTGCACCTGACCTTCACTCCACTGCCAGCTAAATGTTGGGATGTGGGGCAGTGGGAGTCGAGGGTCCGTGCAGGGCAAGAAAAAGCTGCAACCATTTTGGCTGATGCTAGTGGCACACGCTCACAGAAGCCCCTTTTTCCTCAAGTCAGATAGATCAACTTACCTGTGCACCAAATTTATAGTCTGATGGTCCCTAGCCAAGGGTTCATTTCGATGCTCTTCATCAGCTATGCTGAAAGCTCTGGAAGTGGGGATTACCCTGAGCAGCTGGTCTCCTCCTGTCCTCTGCAAGAAACTTGTTCTAAAGCATGAAACTACGCCTGCTGTGGTCTGGGAAGAGGCAGGGCTTTATTAATTACACTTTAAGAGCATATGAAAAATTAATAATTGCATTGCTAACACTGTTAATATATGTACCATTATAGAGACTGGTTTGTAAAACACTGATAAAATATTTACTTGGTGCTGTGGTGACCACTTAAAATGGAAGCATTATGGCTGTCTTACAGCTCTGCTTAAAAAATACAAAATGATTTATCATACTCCACTGGAGCCAAAATTCAGCAAGGATATATGCACTCCAGGCTTCAGGTGCTGATGGCCTTTCCATGCTGAATTAGATCATTGGAGACTAGATCATCCATTAATCCTCAAGGTTTAGGGCAATTAATAATCTGTATTTACCCCTTGAAGGCTAAGAACCACCCCAGGAGGCTACTTTTCCCCTCCACAGTGCACGTAAATGTCTCAAGGGAGGGGTGGCACGGGGGCTCTGCTCTGCCCCCAGATGAGGAGCAAGAACGTTGACACCCTCCCTCCACGCCGGATCTGCTTCCCTGTCGTCTGGCAGCCCTGTGGCTCTTGCTCCACGTGGCTTGCTTGTCTTTTCGTGGAGCTAAATTCCCTCCCGCAGAGACAAGCTGGCTTTTCTAATTGTTGTTCACTTTTGTGTGCATGAACTTAGCAATCATGAAAGGGGCTGCCCTGGCAGGCCTGCAGAGGGAAGGTCTCTGTTTAACTAGAGAGCTGGAGCAGCGTGGGTGGAGATGACCGTGTCCCTCACGCGATGCCCCACCAATGGGACGCTGACTCTGACTTGAGCGACTGGGTCTGAAGGAATAAAGGGGGAAAAGCAGGGTGGCCCAGGTGTTGTGGTGTCTTGTTAACGCTTTCTCACTGGACTGTGGTGGGGCAGCTGGGGTGGGGAATGGGGATGTCCTGGTGAAAAATACCCTGTTTTGGGAAGTGGCTGCTCACTGAAGAGAAAATTAAGAAATGGTAGCCAACCTTAGCAGAGCAGAGGTCACCATGAAAACATCTTTGATGTTCAGAAGAAAGTCTGTTTGAAAGAGGGCAGAGGGAGATGCTCTTTTGCAGAACTTAATCTTGATCCAGCAAAACTCTGGGATGGGGATGTCCCAGTGAGCAATCCCCAGGTTTCAGCATTTCCTGCTGTCAGCAAACACAGACAAGGCTAGCACCCCTTCTCCTAAGTGCTCTTCATGGTTCCCCTAAATGGGCCTCATTCGCACGTAATTTCCTTTAATTTACTCACTTCTGACAAGCCCTAATGATTTCTACTCTTTTAAAGCCCTTTTTGCTTGTTAGGTTTCCTTAACTTCATTTCCTCCGTGAGCATCTTCTCCAAGGGACATCCTCTGGCCTCTAAAGACGACAGTACATCGTCTATGCTCCCAAAAGTCAACAGAGACTCTTGATACAGGTGGGAATGAAAGGAGAAGACAGCAATAAAAATAAAATTCATGATTAACAGAAGTTAAACATTTAAAAAATCTGACGCAGAAAAGTAGAAATGAATCATAGCTGACACGAAACCCAGTTGTTCTTTTTACAAGGAAGCCAGTACTTTAAACACTTCATCTGGTACTACTGAAGTCAACAATAATTTTGCCATTAATTTCCACAGTGGGAAGAGGTGGCTGTCTCTGTGAGGAAAAGCCCATGGTTACAAGTGAATTGAAAAGAGTAATTGAAATTACAGTAAAAATGTCAGTGCTTTGAAGAAAGGAAAGGGAAAACTGAGGAGTTGGAAAAACAGTACTGGGTTTCAGTTCAGAACACTTGATAAAAAATAACACCAAATTTTAGAAAACTTTTTGTATGTGAGAAACTTGGTACAAGTGAGTATTGCCAAACTACTCACTACAAGTGAGTAGTTCGCAATATAGTAGACTATGCCTACAAATAAGCTCTGTTAGGATACCCGAGTCCTGCTCCCCAGTGAAACACACAGAGCTTCTGCCATTGGGTTGATCGTGGAACCATGGCTGGGGAAGGAGCCAAACTGCAACACCGTTGCTTCTCCTGAATAACGCTATGTATCACGATAATGCTCTATATCACGAATAGCCCCATTGGGCTCAGTGGGAATTACCCATGACGGAGGACGCTATTCTGCGCAAGTGAGACAATTGCAATCTGGCCTGCAGGAAACAGCATCCAAGCCTCTAACGTGCCTTGGAGCTGGCAAGGAGTGGCAGAGCGATGGTCTTCCCAGGGAGTTTTATTGGAATTTTGGGGATGTTTTGGGGAAGAAGCTGCCGGAAGTTTATAACAGTGCACTGTGGAAAAGGGAGCTGACAGGATTGATGAGCCAAGAAGAGCTAATCATGCTGATTTACAAGAGAGGAGAGAAAGAAGACACATAAGACAGGGGACCGGTCTCTTTACTGAATACTGCGAAAACGATATTGGCAAAGGTACGGCAATGGCATTAAGAGCAGCTATCGAGGAAATTAGACTCAAAAGTGTGGAGTCCCTGAAAGATCATTTGATTTTAAAGAGTCATGTGATTTGTTACAGGAGAGAAGGAAATATATTTCCTACTCTCAATCTGCAACCGTCTGATGTCTTGATCAAGTACGAAAATGATTTGGCAAAGTCAGCCAGAGATTTCAATGGGCAGGTTTATTGAGAAGAAAATGGAGTTCCATAGTTTAGCCCTTTCATCCTTATTTTATAGATTTTCATAGGGTTTTCCTTTTTTTTTTGGTCATATGTTTTTATCAACTTTTTTTCTAATGAATACAAAGCCATGTGCATCTTGTCATGGTAAAAATGTCTCAGCTGAAAAAGGACAGACGTATTGCTAGAGAATGTACCTAGAAAGAAGTTTAAGGCATGAGATAACTACACAATAAAGTAATCACCATGAATGAAAAGAAAAACATAAAATACCTGTGTTCACAGGAAGTGGATTTAGTACCGAGCTGACAGCACAAGAGGCATCAATCCTCTATTTATCTTGGAACAAATTCAATGCTAAACTGAAAAGAGGACATCTTACAGATGCAACAATATTAATAGCTATTCAGTTAGTATGAAAACAAGTTACACACACACACGGAAATCCCTAGGTAACATTCATTGTATTCGTGTAATAGGCATTTATAACTCTTGTGTGGAGAGTTTGACCAGAGGCTGTTAGCTATCAGAAGGGCAATCCTCCTACACAGCTAGGCAGGTGGCTGTTGCAGGAGACCACGTACAATCACTGAGAGTAGCTTGCACACCTTTGGGGGGAAAAAGCACTTCTACAAAAGGCTTGCTTTGTGCTCCTCACACTTTCATTCTGGATGATATTTCAGACGACTTGAAAAATTTGGCTTGCATCAGATGGTGCAGTATATGTAAGTGAGATATGGATGCCACGTCTACGGATTATATCAGTGCTAGCATATGATGGATAGTGATGGACAAGATCATCAGCTGTTGTTGCTCTGGGCAGCAGCATAGGTTATCTTGAGCCAATACTGTAAGAGGTATTTTATTTTGGCAATTGGTGAGGACAAATATGCTGCTCTCAAGTTCAAAAGCACCTGTTAATGCTGTAGAAAGGTAACTGCTTGGGGAAGCCCGGTCCTGGAATGAAAGGGGAAGTCCTATGTGATGAAAAACACCCTTACATTCAGGTCTTCCATTCATTGCTTACATTTTGGCCTTAGATCAGGAACACAAGTACCACTGCACCACCCAGCACCCTGCAAGAGCAATAGTGTGTCAATGCCCAATTCTTGGCAACCACTGAAGAGACACCTCTTGCCATTCTTGTCCAGGTAGATACTCTTGTTAAAGGGGCTTTGATCCCAAATCTGAGATGGTCTTGTATTTCCGGTGAGGTCTTCAAAGTCATGGGCAAGTTACTGCAGCACAATAAATAACTGCGAGTCAACTGAGCCACAGTCACTGACTGTGTGCACATGCCTAGCCCACTGCTCATGTATTTCAACTTAATTTAACTCTCTCCCCTTGTGGTGAAAGTGGACTCAGTAGATGATTGCTTACCTTTGGAAGGCATTTAGAAACCTGGCTGTGGACATCAGGATTCAGATTTGTATGCCAGTAAGGCATATGACATGTAATAAGCGCAAGCTTCTCTGTCATATGGCTTTTATCTCACTTTGTAGCATATATTAATTACTAGCATGACTATGTTTTTAAAATCTGCTTAAGCAATAGTAGGCTGTATTTGCATGCCAACAAATATAATTAGATTGCTTTCACTTGGCCCAGATTTGACTGTACTAGCTACAAACAGACAACGATCACCTTCTGCTGAAGAAAAGGAGGGCAGAGAAGCAGAAGAGAAACTGGATGTGAAGCGTTAGTTGATGGTATAATGTGCATGTTGCAGTCACTCCTGTTATTCTGCTTTCCCTTTGTAGGTAGTTCTATAACTAGCTTGGATTTAGCCTGAAACACAACTCTTTTCAGACAGATATATCATGTAAACCAGAGAAGTCCCATTCTCATTTAAACTAGATAAGGTGCAGGACATTGTTTATTCTCTTTGCTGCTAGGAGTTGCATACAAAACATGGAAATCTGCATATTTCTGCTTGAATAAGTGAATTCACTAAGGCAGCTCTATTTTTGTGCCTACATGTGAATTGGGTCTTAACATGTGAATTTGTTTGCCGGTTACATAACCAACTTGAACTGTGATAATCTACATAAAAGAAAATGTGAGTTTCCTGTGAAGGGAGCAAAGATTTTATCCTGAATCTTTTCTGCAGGTGATTGGGTTGCTGTCTAGATACACTGCATTCACTTCATTGTCCCTTCAGTCTCTTGAGTGGAGTTTCTGCTCTTTTGCATTTTTTCTAGATACCAGGTAAAAGCATGATTCCAGTCTGGACACTGGCTTGGAACAGGCCAGTTCCAGTGGGAGAACTGGGAGCTAAGCCTAGAGCTCCTGCAGCCCAGTTCAGTGTCTTCATCAGAAACCTGTCCCACCTCTTTGGCCAAGTCTTATAGGTTACGTACAGAGAACATTCCAAAGCAAAGTCAAAGGTCTCTCTTGGCTTGGCAGCGGTGAGGAAATCCTGCACTAAAGCTGCTCTGTTCCTTTCAGCTTACTCCCCCACGCTGGAGCAGATGCTGTGTAAGCACAAGGCTTTGTCAGGAGGAGAGGAGAGGAGAGGAGAGGAGAGGAGAGGAGAGGAGAGGAG
>JASVER010000140.1:121611-180849 GCA_030449065.1 Oceanodroma leucorhoa
AGGAGAGGAGAGGAGAGGAGAGGAGAGGAGAGGAGAGGAGAGGAGAGGAGAGGAGAGGAGAGGGCATCTCAGTGGGAACTCTTCTTCCTCTACTTGCTGCAAGTTGCAGCTTTAATGCGTCTGTAATTTTTTTCAATTTTGTTAATGGCAGGTCAGCTGCTTCTGCTTTGCACTTTGCTCCCACTCACTTTATTTCCTTTCTCCACCATGGTGATTTGAGAAAGAAAGAGGGGAAAAAATAAAGAAAAGAAAACTTCGTGGCACATCAATATTTGTCTCAATTCATTGTCTTGCATGATCACTCACCGTCAAAATAGTGCTGCAGTAACATTTGATATGCCACACTGGAACAGCTTCTGAACTGCTCCAATGTGCTATTTCCATCTGTAAGATTATGGGGGAATTAAAAAAGCAGATCTTTTGACACAATTCAGCAGAGCAACTTCAGTGTATTGTGCTACTTTATACTACGGAGTCGCTACTAAATGGGCTGTTTGACATGATGCATTATAAAGGATTTAGAGGTGTCATGTGTAAGTACTTTATAGTCTTTGTGATGCAAATGAAAAAGGATGTATCCTGGAAAAATATTAGGAGTATTGCAGACACCATTAGTTCAAAGGTGTTTCTGTGCACAGCCGTGCCATATAGCCCAGGTCAAGTCCTGGTCCTTGTTAATAACTGTAATTAGGGCCAAGCAATGGCATCGTAACAGCTAAAAGACCCAGCAACGTTGAAACAACAGGTGCTGCATGCCAAACAGCTGTTAGGAAGCAATATATAATTAAGGGCAAATAGTGACACTGAGCGTTTAGATCGCGCATTTCTCCCATGTCTTTCAAAGTTCTCATGTTATCTGGCTGCCACACGGGGCAATTTGTATAACTATGTATTTCCAGTTCACTTAAAGATAGCTGCAATYGATCCACACTCTCTTGCACTGCAGTTGTAGGCAAAGGGAGACAGGGAACGGTGAAATTGGGTAATTACAGACTTTCAGCACTGGTGGCAAAATATGTGAAAAGGAGTTTTTAATAAGTAATGAACACAGAGTTACACTATGTGGACAATTTTAAAAATGTGACCGCCAGCTGCGAAGGGTGAAGGAAACCTCTCTTTGTCCTGTGCCTGTGTGACCCTACATCTCGCAGTGAAACCYCCGTTTTCAAGTCACAGAGCCCTGTAAGTGCTCTCAGCACCAAAGTCCTCCCTGCCTCGCGCTCAGTTTACTTCGTGCTTATTCAGAGCTGAGCATGGCGCTCCTACCATCTTCATTACCGTGCTTGGCAGTGATCTCATCTGGGATTTGAAGGACCCCTCCCCAGCACGGGTGCAACTCTCTTCTGTACCTTTACGTCGGAGAGGGGGAAGCTGCTTTGGCCCCAAGGTGCATGTTTTGAAGGCACCTTTCGCAGGTCGTAAATCCTTCCTTCTGGCTAGGAGTTACTGTGCTCTGGCTCCTCRGTCTCCTTCCGACTGCCCTCTCCAGGAACACGCTGGTGGTGGGGCAGACAGCAAAGGGGATGGAGAGGCCTCGCTTGTGGCTGCTAAGGCTGTTGGAGTGCTCTAGTCTTCGTCGACTGAACTTGCTGTCCTCCRACGGGTGTGGATGCTCTCAGGAGCAGGTTTCTGACAACGTGTCATACCTCACGTTATTTAAAGACAGGTACTGCCTGGGGACAGCATAAATATAGAATCATAGAATCATTAAGGTTGGAAAAGACCTCTAAGATCATCAAGTCCAACCGTCAACCCAACACCACCATGCCCACTAAACCATGTCCCGAAGTGCCACATCTACACATTTTTTGAACGCCTCCAGTGATGGTGACTCCACCACTTCCCTGGGCAGCCTGTTCCAATGCTTGACTGCCCTTTCGGTGAAGAAATTTTTCCTAATATCCAATTTAAACCTCCCCTGGCGCAACTTGAGGCCATTTCATCTCGTTCTATTGCTTGTTACTTGGGAGAAGAGACCAACACCCACCTCGCTACAGCCTCCTTTCAGGTAGTTGTGGAGAGCGGTAAGGTCTCCCCTCAGTCTCCTCTTCTCCAGGTTAAACAACCCCAGTTCCCTCAGCCGCTCCTCATAAGACTTGTGCTCCAGACCCTTCACCAGCCTCGTCGCCCTTCTCTGGACACACTCCAGCACCTCAATGTCCTTCTTGTAGTGAGGGGCCCAAAACTGAACACAGTATTCGAGGTGCGGCCTCACCAGTGCCGAGTACAGGGGCACGATCACCTCCCTACTCCTGCTGGCCACRCTATTCCTGATACAGGCCAGGATGCCGTTGGCCTTCTTGGCCACCTGGGCACACTGCCGGCTCATGGTCAGCCGGCTGTCGACCAGCACCCCCAGGTCCTTTTCTGCYGGGCAGCTTTCCAGCCACTCTTCCCCAAGCCTGKAGCGTTGCCTGGGGTTGTTGTGACCCAAGTGCAGGACCCGGCACTTGGTCCTGTTGAACTTCATGCAGTTGGCCTTGGCCCATCGATCCAGCCTGTCCAGATCCCTCTGCAGAGCCTTCCTACCTTCAGGCAGATCAACACTCCCTCCCAACTTGSTGTTGTCTGCAAACTTACTGAGGGTGCACTCGATCCCCTCGTCCAGATCATTGATAAAGATGTTAAACAAGACCGGCCCCAAAACTGAGCCCTGGGGAACACCGCTCGTGACTGGCCGCCAACCAGATTTGACTCCATTCACCACAACTCTCTGGGCTCGGCCGTCCAGCCATTTTTTTACCCAGCGAAGAGTACACCCGTCCAAGCCATGAGCCGCSAGCTTCTCCAGGAGAATGCTGTGGGAGACAGTGTCAAAGGTTTTACTAACGTCCAAGTAAACCACATCCACAGCCTTCCTCTCACCCACTAGGCGGGTCACCCGGTCATAGAAGGAGATCAGGTTGGTCAAGCAGGAACCCATGCTGGCTGGGCCCGATCCCCCGGTTGTCCTGCACCTGCCTTGTGAGCGCCCCCAAGATGAAGCGCTCCATGATCTTCCCTGGCACCGAGGTCAGGYTGACAGGTCTGTAGTTCTCCAGATCCTCCTTCCAGCCCTTCTTGTAGATAGGCGTCACATTGGCAAGCCTCCAGTCGTCTGGGACCTCACCCGTTAACCAGGAGCACTGATAAATGATGGAGAGCGGCTTGGCAAGCTCCTCTGCCAGCTCCCTCAGTACTCTTGGGTGGATGCCATCCGGCCCCATAGACTTGTGAGTGCCCAGGTGGCATAGCAGGTCGTAACCTCTTCCTCTTGGATTATGGGGGGTTTACTCTGCTCTCCGTCCCCGTCTTCCAGCTCAGGGGGGTGAATACCCTGAGGATAACCGGTCTGACTATTAAAGACTGAGGCAAAGAAGGCATTAAGTACCTCCGCCTTTTCCTCATCCTCAGTGGCAATGCTCCCCCCGCATCCAATAAGGGAGGGAGATTCTCCTTGGCCCTCTTTTTGTCGTTAACATGTTTGTAAAAACATCTTTTGTTGTCCCTGACGACAGTGGCCAGTTTGAGTTCCAGCTGGGCTTTTGCCTTTCTAATTTCCTCTCTGCACAACCTGACGAGATCCCTGTACTCTTCCTGAGTCGCCCGCCCTTCCTTCCAACAGCGGTAGACTCTCCTTTTTTCCCTGAGTCCCAGCAAAAGCTTCTTGTTCAGCCAGGCCGGTYGTCTTCCCCGCCAGCTCCTCTCATGGCACATGGGGACAGTCCGCTCCTGCGCCTTGAAGACTTCCTCCTTGAAGAACATCCAGCCTTCCTGGGCCCCTTTGCCCTTCAGGACCGCCTCCCAAGGGACTCTCTCAACCAGCGTCCTGAACAGGCCAAAGTCTGCCCTCCGGAGATCCATGGTAGCGGTCTTGCTGACCCCTCTCCTTACTTCACCAAGAATCGAGAATTCTATCATGTCGTGGTCAGTGAGCCCCAGACAGCCTCTGACCACCACATCTCCCACCTGTCCTTCTCTGTTGGTAAACAGCAGGTCGAGCGAGGCACCTCCCCTGGTAGGCTCACTCACCAGCTGCTTCAGGAAGTTGTCTTCCACGTGCTCCAGGAACCTCCTTGACTGTTTCCTCTCTGCCATGTTGTATTTCCAGGAGATGTCAGGCAAGTTGAAGTCCCCCACAAGGGCAAGGGCTAGCGATCGTGAGACTTCTGCCAGCCGCTTTTAGAATGCTTCATCGGCCTCTTCATCCTGGCTGGGTGGTCTATAACAGACTCCCAGCAGGATATCCGCCTCGCTGGCCTTCCCCCTCATCCTAACCCATAAGCACTCAACCCAATCACCACAAACGTCGAGCTCCGTGCAGTCGAAACACTCCCTGACGTACAGAGCCACCCCACCACCTCTCCTTCCACGCCTGTCCCTTCTGAAGAGCTTGTAGCCATCCATCGCAGCACTCCAGTCATGAGAGTCGTCCCACCACGTTTCCGTGATGGCGACCAAGTCATAGCTGTCCTGCCGCACAATGGCGTCCAGCTCCTCCTGTTTGCCGCCCATGCTGCRTGCATTAATATATTCTCTGGGAAACCRAGGTAGAGTCTCCTTCTCACTGCTCATTCCTTTTTCTCCCTCAGAGACTTGACATTTTTCGTGCTAGTTTTAATTTTCTGAGGCAAGTGAACGAAGCCATTTAGCCTTACACTAAATAGCACGTTGTCCTCACCCCGACCTCCTGTGGTCACAGGACGGGGCACTGTTCTTGGAGCTTACCTGCCAGGTCTGCCAACTCAGGGGGAAAGGGGGACCCACTCRTTAGGCTGTTTGCCCAGCCCTCGTGAGCTCTGGCATTCCCTTTCTGTTTGACTACAGGCTTTTTCTGACCTCCGAGTTACAGTGCCTAGCTTGTAGGCAGAAGGTTTGCAGAGTAATGTCCCTATACTAAGTTAGACACGCTAGCTATATGTGTGGGTATACATATATATATATATGTGTGTGCATATATGTACTTTTGTACATATGTATAAGTGGTGGTGTTTTTCATGGGGTCCATGTAAGAGATGGGGACTAGGACCAGCTCACATGCTGCCACTTCAAGGCAAGGAAGATGATACGCTGAGATCAGGGCTGGTTTTGAAATCCCACGCTTTCTATCAAAACTCGAGGAGAAAATTCTCTGTTTTAAACGAGTGGCATTAACCCTTTTCACTCTAAATGAAGGTTTGATTCTTCACCTCTACAGGGACCCTTAAGTTAAAGACTTGCCTGAGCAGGGTTTTTTTCTGCAACCTTTCCAATTTACCTGGCATAGGAAAAAAATAATAATCCGTAGGGAATGAGAGAGAATGAACAGAAATGTAACAGTGGTGGGAYTCTTGTAGAAGATTGGAAAGGTCGCTCGTAGTTCAGAATAGAAACCTAAACCTGTGTTTTTCACATATGGTGTAATRCTCCATTGGCACTTCCAAATACTGACTCATAATTAGAAAAGGAGGGTGATACTGCTGCTCAGCCCTTACACTGTGGCCATGTTTTTGAGTAAAAGCTACAGCTGTCACTCTGTTTTCTGYGGAGCCTGTGTGGGTGAGAGAAGGTCAAGCCAATACCATGATAGCAGGGGCTGTGTCAGCATCACAGCTAGGCAAGTGCAGCGGGTGCTTAGAGGCTATTCAAAGCCACCACAGCCCATATGTGCTTGGAAAATACCATCACAAGTCTTTTTGTTTCCTTCTTAGCAGAGATTCAGAAACATTTAAATTCAAAATCAGATGCATAATTAAATTAAAGTGACCAGAATGAGAGTTTCTAACAGAAAAACATAAACACAATGACCACAAGACAAACAATGCAGAAAACCAGCCAAAAAGTTAATGAACATTTATGCAAGAAAAGTTGTAGACTGTCACTTCTTTAAGGGTTTTGACTTTAGTCAAAGCTTGAGTAACAAAGAGGAATCCCAGTGCGTTCAATGGTACAGGCAGGAGGAAAGGCTGTGTGAGGTTTGCATCAGCCCAGTGTGTAGGATGGTAAATGGAAGATGTCTTATAATTTAATGCTTTTTTTTTTTTCCTTCAGAAGCTTCTTAGGACTTCTTGGTTGTGAGATTATAAACCATGGTCAGAAATTATGTCAAATTTTCTTTAGGATTTAAATATACCAACAAGAATGTACTTTCTGTGGTGGAGATAAAGGCTTCTTTTGACATTTTTCTGGAATAACCCAYTCAGATGACTGGGAAATAGCAGTTTGGTGGTTTTGTTTCAAAGATTCACTCCACCATCAGTAACTTTCTCTCAGACAGAAGGCGAAGGTGCTGGGTGCAGTGATCCTGGGCAGAGCATGGCTGGTTTTGTCAAACAGCTGGCATGTCTGGTAAGACTTTTGTAGCACTGGGTTTATGAGAGGCTCTCCATGGCTGCGAGGCAGGATTGCTGCTTCTCTCTGTGGCCAAGGTAATGTGCTGAGGCATCAGCCAACCTGCCTTCGGTAGGACCTTGATCAAATTCAGCTGTCTCTAATGCTTCAGGCAAAATCAGGCTGATAACTCAGACCAGGTTAAGCTGCTTAGGCTGATCCAGGTGAGTTTTGCCTGAAGCAAATTACAAAGCCTACTTTGTTAGCAGGTGAGGGAGTATATAAATGTCTGACTAASATTGTAGTGTGTGGGATTGTCTGCTGTATTAACTGTGCTCAGGATTGCCTCTGATGTAGGATTYCTGCTAAGATTATATTAGCTGATTGTTGCGGTTTAGCCCCAGCCAGCAACTGAACACCAYGCAGCCGCTCGCTCACCCCCCCATTCCGGTAAGTTGGGGGAGAGGATCGGGAGGGCACATGGAGGAAAACCTGCGGGTTGAGATAAAAACAGTTTAATAATGGAAATAAAACAAAGTAGAACAGTGATAATAACAATGATAACAACAATAACWGAATATACAAAACAGGCGATACACAATGCAACTGCTCACCCCCACGTGTTCCAGACCAACCGCCCGAACCGTGAACTGCCCCTGGTTTTTAAGCTGGGCATGATGTCCCATGGTATAGAATACCCCATGGGCCAGCTGGGTCAACCACCCCGGCTATGCTCCCCCCCAGGTCCCCTGCACCTCGAAGGGCAGGGGAGGCTGTCGGTGCAAGCACCACCCAGCAACAACCAAAGCATCAATGGGCCATCAACATTCCTTTCCTTACCAAACCCAAAACACAGCACCCCCTCCAGCTACAGGGAAGRGAGTTAACTCTGTCCCAGCCAGAACCAGGACACTGATYTATTTTTAAAGGTTTAATAGATGATAAACAGATGCTGTAAGCACACAGTTGAGAAATCTGTGTTAAAATGGTAGCTACAATGCCATGTAATCCATTTCCTTACTGTATGCTGACAAACTGACCATATCCATAAAGCAATTAATAGTTCTCTGTAAATGCAAATGTGAAGTGTTTCTATTCTTGCTGGTTGACTTCTAATTCTATGTGTGAAACTGTCAAGATTAATAGACACTGAAAAACCTTGATGGTTCTGCAAACTGCAGGCACGCTTACAGCCTACAAGCTGCTCTAGAGGTCTGAGAACGTGATCCTTTCTACCTTTAGTCTCAGTAATGGCACAGTAAGTCTGTTCCCATTTCTYTTCCTGGTTCTACATAGAATTAGGACATGCAAAGTAGTGAAAAATTAAAATCTTGTACAAAAGCTACCTTAAACTTGTTCGGTGTTRAACACCACCAAAGCTTCTGCTGGGTTTGAGTGGTGCTATCTGAGGTGGGAATTCTATATTCAGGAGAGCTTACCTAGACAGAGACATGTTGCTTCATCAACCTTTGCTAGTTTGGATTCAGCCAGCCTCGCCTGAATTAAATTTCAGTCCACCCTGCAGAGGTGGACACGAAGGGCTTGATGCTGGTTTTCCATCACCTCCCTCCCCAGCATGTGGAACTGCTACAGGCCACAGGAATCCCTGAAATGAGTCAGAATGAGCTCAAATCAAAAATATTTGGTCTGTGCAGCAGTGAASTGAACCTCACGAGAAGCTCCTCCACCACGCGTGATTGCCAGGCTAGGKTTTGCAAAGGGGTGCCCATTACGCAGCATTATCAGCTCGCCTGGGCTCTTGCCACACTCCCAGTGTCAGCTCCCGGAGTCTTTCAACATCCAGGAAAACAACTGACTGGGAAAAGCAATGTCTCATTTAGCTGAGCTGCTTAGCCCTGGCAATGCCRAACAGGATTTTGCCTTTGTGCCTCAGTTCCCCATTTGTAAAACTGGGATARTAACACTGTCTCACATCACTGAGGTGTGCAGTGGATGAACAAGTTAAAATTGCAAGTCCCTCTGTTGATGTAGTGATGGGAACTCTACAGCCATCTGAGAGGACAAATTAATTTTTTTTTTTTTTTTCAAAGGTTACACTTAACTTGTAGCTGTAGGTATACTCTTAATTCTGACATAAAATGAACATGGTTCCTGCCCACCACTGGCTTCACTTTGCTTTATAATGTAAAGTGTCATGGCCAAGTCATTCAAAATACGAAAATGTCCTTTTTCCATTTTCTTCTCATTCACTCTCTTTGACTGAAAATTTGTAGAAGAGAGTAATTCTTTATGCTAACAACTTTCTTAGCCTTGTTAGTTTAACCACATCCCCTTGACTGCTAATCATGATGTGATTATCACACAAGCACAYGCTACTGTCTGTGTTGGCTTTTTTTAAAGGCTGTTTGAAACCCTCATTTTCAATACTTTCCAGATATTTGTTATAGAGGTGTTTGAGTGAAGGGTTTGAGTGCTTTGGAAAATGTGCTGTCTAGTATACTGTCGGCTCCCTAAATATTAAGGTGCAGCAGTACATGTATTTCTTCCACTGAAACAGCTTCCTGTGGCCATAAGGTGGCAGTGGCCTGGAAGAGAGGTGGGGGGAAATAAAATAAAAAAATCTTTGGGACATTAAATCGTAATAAAGCCAGGGCAGAAACTGCAGGCAGCAGTCAGCTCTTTCTGATTCATTCCAGCAGAAACTTCCCTCTCTCTCTCTMTATATATATATCTTTCTCTRTCTGTAACGTTGTACATTTTTTTTGCTTTGTCTCTTTTCACGAGCTCATCAAAGCCGATTACGCAGCCCTGCTGTAAGTGAAAGCTGTGAAGCTGAGCCGAGCAAATCAGGCCATCCCTGTGGATGTATAAATGAGTGAAATGACCTCCAAAAGCATGAATCTTAAAATACGGCTGTATAAACTAACAGATCTCAATGGTGATTAGTCCAAGCAACTCTTGGAACATCAGAAGGGGAAGGGGCGGGGGGTGGGGTGAAGAAGCAGCAACCTCTTTAATTCAAGTTCTGTTTTGCTCTTCCAAAACACAGCACTGACACATACAAGGGCAAATGTGCACAGCATTGAAATAGTGGGGGGGGGGGGAAGGGGGAGGCATGTTAGCAACTACTGCTGAGGTACTATGGCTGGCAGTAAAAGTCACTTCTACTGGCAAATCAAATGGTTTGTTGAAGCTAGAAGGTGAAGTTCTGTTCCCTAATGGAGCAAATAGGAGCCTTGTCCTTGATGTTAGAGGCTTAAGCTCTGTGTTTGACCTGTAAAGTAAGGTAGCAATTATTTGATGAAAACCAGGAGTAGGGAAGACTACCAGAATGTGTTAACTTCCATTTCCTTGCAGAATTACGGCTGGGCAAGGGGAGCTGCACAGGCACGTTGCAGGGTGTGAAGAATGCGATCTGTTAGCATGTATGTGCCTGGGATAGCAGGAGATGGTCGGTGGCTGGCGGGGGCCACTGTAGTTGGCAGTGTCTGATAGCTGTTACAGTGTGATGTGTTCCTGGCTTCCCGTAACAAACGAATTTAGCAATTTCAATCCAGTTTAGGGCAAGGACTAGTGCAACAAGGATGGCACAAATTATGATAATGGTTACATTAGGGCTTAGTTATTTGAAACTGGGACCTGCTAGAAAACTCGTGGTGCTGGAGAGCCTATTTTTCTATTGTTAAAGTAGAATAGGAGGCTTACACAAATAAGTGATGGCTGAAGGGAAAAAAAAAAAAAAACACAACAGGTTTTTTGGGGCATGGAAAGTTGTAAGYGACCCAATGTAGGTGAGGAGGGGTCCCTACCAGCCCCCTTCTTGGCCTTGCCTGGGACGCCCCGCCTGCCACCTCTGCTGGCCCTTTCTGGATGGCATCAGCCAGTCCCACTTCTCATCCTGGGGTGGGATCCCCAACCAATCCCACTCCTGGAGTGGGAAATGACTGATTGACTGAAACTTGGGTGATGTTTTCTATACACAGAGAGGTGGCCCTACTAGCTTTTGTATGAGAGGGGCACTGGCTGAATTGGCACATATGCTTGACTTGCCATTTTGTATGTATTTCTGTATCTGCAGCTCTGGCTGCAAAGGCTGTCAGGCCAATTTTATTTTAGATTGGATTTGGAGATAAGGAATCTCCTTCCAGGACTGAAGAAGGACCTACTAGTGCAAGAAAAACGCAATGTTCCCATTGCATATTTCTCTTTTCGTTATACTTGGAATTTTCCCAAGCTTCCTGATACAGATTTGAAGAAACAGTAAATAGACATGAATTTAACTGCTTTGTTGCTGATTTTTTTGCATAACACAAGTTTGAAGGCCTAGGATGGGATTGTTTTCTGCTGGTCTGGAAAGCACAGGGGAAGACAAAACAATCTTCAGCTTTTGCTAAATTTAATCAGCAAATTTTGCAAAGCTCAGTAGAAAAATGTAAACCAATATTGATGGGCAATTCTCATGAGTTAAGTGACAAGAATGAGCTTCAGTTTAGAGAAGTGTCCCAATATATGAATACTGTTCTGACTTTCTCAAAGCTGTTTGAGAAGCTTTTCAGACTGTCCCAGACTCCTCTGTTCAGGCCCCTTCCACAACGCTTGCTTGATCCCTGTGAGCTGGTAGCAAGACTGTTCTAACATCTTTTGAGGGTCATAATTCCAGACTTCCTTTTTTACATTTCTATGATATATGCTTGCTTTTCTGATAAAAACTTTCCTCTAAATCAGGCTGAAAATTCTTGGATGCTGAGATGTGGAAGCAATTTTTGTTAGCTTTTATTAGTTTTTAATTAAAACACTTTTTCCCCAAGAAATAAGTACAAGAGTGGTTTTTTCCCATGAAGGGTGCTAAAGAGTTGGAACAACTTTCTTCTGTTCTTGCCAGGCCCTGCTTCCTGAATAAGTCCTGTGAGGAGGACTATTATTTCTCATTAATGCCAGAGCATAAGCACTTTCCATTTCGTATGTTCCCTGATTTCACTGTACATCCTTGCTTGAGTTCAGCCTTGTTGAGCCCAAAGCAAAATAGGAGAAGTCAGGCAGGGGTTGAGACCAGGAGGGGAGTTAAAGATGTTTATCTGACTGCTGAAAAAGTAACAGAAGGGAAACATCAAAGTGTTTGGGGCAGAAATTTTGTTATGGTGCCTGGGGATAATGAAGTTGAAGACTTGGGTGGCAAGAATGTTCTGTATAGCTGTTTGTACACATGTACAAAGGGTCAGGCAGTTTGGTTTGCACAGCTGCTGTAATAACATATTTTTTAAGGTGTGCTAGAAATGTGGCTAGTTAGCAAAGTAAAATTAATTTTAATTATTTTAACCCTGGTCGTGGTGAAGATGCCTTTCTTCTCACTGCTGTAAAGGAAGAGTGTAAGTCTTCTAGACAGGGACTAACCTGTGCTCACCAGATACCACAGGAAAGGGGCTCTGTGTGGAGCTGTTTTGCAGCACGGTTCTACTGAGTTAGACAGTTGCAGCTCCTCTCTCAAAATCACACCCTGGTTATGTTAGGTATCTTAGCAGCAACAAGGTCTATTAGGAATTGTAACCATGTACACTGTCAGACTGTTGCTTTGTTCTTCTCAGGAGTGGGCTCCTTGAGCTCTCTCATGAGTTACAGGTGTGATCTTCCCAAGTTATTAGATGAGGAACCTGCTAATAGCCTATATTGGGTTAAATTTGGGGGTGGCTTGTGAGCTATTTGCAGTTGAGCCTATGACAATGTGAGAGCTTGTTCTTTAACTTCCAGGTTTCCCTTTGAGTGCTGGGATCCGGAAACTTGACTGATAACCATGGTTACTACTCCTAGTTGATGCTCTTGTGCATTGGCAACTGCTGCCAGCTCTTGTAACAATGTTAGATTTTTTTTTTTTTTTAAACAAATGTGAATGCAAAGCTAGAGTCCAATCTTGAACCCGAGTGACCCTGCATCTGAATGATTGTGGAGCTCTTCTTTGCGCTAGCAAAATAGCTTCTGTGTAGTAAGGACTCAGCAAGCATCTACTTTTTGCTTTGTTCCCACTCTTGGTATAAATTAGATGACTCTGCTCTGATCGCTCATCCAGGTGATCAGATCAGAGGTGGTAGTTGATAAACTGTGAGACATCAGTGGAATTAAGTTAAACTGCTGGAGACAAAGGAGCTCTGAACCCCCTCCCTGGCTGGCAGATCAGAGAAAGATTTAACAGCTTGAGCAGAAATCGCTCCATTGAAAGAGAGGCAGTGCAGTTACATTGATGCTCAGAGTAGAAAGCTAGAGGTGTCTCTTCTTAAACATCCAGTGGGCCTTAATGACTCCCCTTTTCACACTCCGGAGCATTCCATTTGCCGGAGAAAAAAGCCAGTTACATAAAGCGTTTTTGTACATGAATCCTCCTCCTACAACACTCCTGTCATTTTGGGACCTTATTCAAAACAGGCTGATTATGATTGCTTCTCGGGGCCCATGGAGGTGACTTATTAAGCCATCTCTACTTGCTTCTTGCTACTGGCATGCAAGATACCTGGGCTGCATTCATGAGCTATTTCTGTATTTCACTCGGAGCTCCCTTTAGTGAGTCAAGATACTTGCACTCTTCATGCACGGACTTATGTTACGTGTTGCCATTACAGGAGTCAGAGATGAATGCTAAGAAACTCTGGAGCTAAATCTGCTATATATTTTTAAAAATATTTTTTTTTGCTAGTTCTTATAATTTAAAGGGATCAGAGTAGAGCTATGCAGAAGTCAGGGGCAGCTACATCATGGGTAGCTCTGCATACGCTAGCTTTAAACCAGCTAGCTCAGTTGTCAAAAGAGACAAAGACGTGCAGGAATGGACCTCAGAAGAGGATGTAAAAGCCCAATTGGACTTTAAATGCATACTCATGCTATCAGCTGGTGATGGAGATCGTGAACATGTCCCATGTGACCATGCAGTAAAGTTAGTTAACCACCCTGATAGCTGTTYAAGGAACTTAAAATATGCCACGCATATGTGCTCAGGAAGCACAACTCTCGCAGTGGCTCTATTTAAAYAGTGTGATTATACTACAAATTCTTAAATCGAGGCCTCTGGGATGATTGATGCCTTCTTACCATGCCAAAAGCATGAAAATCTCAGCTCAAGCCCCTGCCTTGCACCAGTAGGCTCAGCCAGGGTGGCAGGAGATATAAGGCTATTTTTCCCAACATCCAGGACAACATATGCAGGAGTTTTAACATTAAAAAAACATTACTTTGAATTTAATGTGGAAGTAAACTTGTAGCCTGAACTGATGACAGATATGGAACTCTTTACCTTTATTCTCAAACCCCTTTGAGAAGGTTGGGACAGATGATGCCCATTTGCTGTGGGGCAYTAAAGTGAGAATAACTTGCATTTACAGTTGTTGTAAGATCTTTCAATTATGAGTAGTGCAAGAGCACCCTTAGAATAAATGAGAATTGCCCTATGAGAACAGAAAATGAGAAACGCTGTTTAACTATATATTGCATTCCTACAGCCCCAAGTATCTCAAAATGCTGTGTAGGCAGCAAATAATTATTTTTGCTGTATCCAGCTCAAACTGAAATAAAGTGGGGTTCCTACCAATTTTTTTGCTGAACTTCCATGTATTATTCTTCAACCAGAAACAAACAACATTTTAAAAGCATTTGAAGTGAAATGATTAGTTCAGATTCTGCTTTTTTAAACAACAACAACAAAAAAAGCTGCCCTTTTGTCTTGCAAGTTTTAAGCTTTTGGAGCTTCTGTTTCCAAGCTTACCTGTAGCAATGGTATAGAAGAYGTGAATTTAAGCTAGGAAATGGAAGCTGGGAATCTTTCATAATCACATGGTTCCAGCAGCTGAGGCTATAACCACCAAAATGCTCAAGTTGTATCTCAAATAAAATTTTGTACTGGAGTAAACTTTTATGGGTGATGAAAACCCATAGCATTCTTTGTCTTTAAGGCTTTACTTTTAGGGCACACTTGAAAATGTGATTCACTTTGGGAATAAAATTCTAAGACCAACTTTTTTTCAACCAAGAAGCCACATTTTGCCCTCCAAGTATGTCACAGCCACTTAGTGGATTAGTGGTCACGGCCTCGGATGTGGCACCCCGTTAAGAAGCATTGCTCTGGCTGGGAGGGGTTCAGGGATACTGGTGACCCACCCAGATTTGGTCTCATACTGGAGAGAGGTAAGTGAGAGAATGTTGTGGTAGAAAAGGTGTAAGTGACAGATGAGCCCTCGTATAGCCACCCTGGAGGGAACTGAGCAGGATTTTGAGTTTAATTTGTTATCTTGTTGTTAATTTATTTGTTAATAACATGAAGTCCCTGGAAAGAGGGTGAGTTTATAGACTCTA
The DNA here is from genome assembly GCA_030449065.1 of Oceanodroma leucorhoa. Taxonomy (NCBI): domain Eukaryota; kingdom Metazoa; phylum Chordata; class Aves; order Procellariiformes; genus Oceanodroma; species Oceanodroma leucorhoa. The sequence goes on from JASVER010000140.1 coordinate 136,192, forward strand.
ACTAGTGCACTATCTGAGAAAACATTGGAAAAGATAGAAGCTCACAGACCGTATCATAGCATTGATTTTTTTTCTTAAAGTTCTCAATTGATTTCTAGTTTAAAATCAATGCTGTGATATGACCTAAAGACAGGAAAGAGGCTGSCCATGTAAGAACATATTTCTCCAAGTACCTTTAAAAGATCAGCTTCATCATGTTCCACRGCAATGTCAAAATCACTTAAATAAAACAACAGTACAAAGCTCTCTTTTAAAAGGAAAGGTTTTGTTCACGTTGGCATCTTCATTATAAATACACACTAACTYGCAATAACAACTTCAGTTGGAAGAAATGAAAACAGCTTTGTTTCCAAAATAAGATATGAAGCATTTGCGCTTAATCACAGTTACAAAATATTCTCATTGCTTTTAATAGTAATTCAGCGACTGGAGGAATCTCTGCCCCAGTTAGGAGCTCTGCTTCCAGCCCGACCATGTCCAATAACTGGCCCCCTCTTCCTTCACCTATTGGACTGTCTGGTAGATGATCACGCACCAGATCCCACACTCTCATCCAGTAGATTTAAAGCATGAGCCTCCTACCCAGCAGCTCCACCACTTCTCTTCTATTGCAGAATAGTTATTTTTTTTGCTGCATTTGCTACACTTCAATTATACAGTAATATTCTTGTAGGTACCACCGTAGGACTTGAGGGTGCTTTCCTCTTTGCTGACATGCTCTTTTGACAGCAGGCAGAGCTGCTGTCTCAGCACTTCCTCTTGGTGGTTGTTCCGTTTTGTTGTACACTAACATCTCCCTATAAATCAATAATAATTGTTTCCTTAATTGAAGTTCTGTGACTGGAGGTTTTGTGTTTACTGGTGCAGCGTTTAAACCTTACAATGTGGCCTTGTGCTGGTGTTATTTAACACCTGGATCTGGGATCCTAGATCCAATTAAGCACATGTTTTCCTTCAGTTAATTTGAAACTTGGTGCATTAATATATATTTYTTTCTGACTACAATTATGGTAATGGAGGATTTCATAAGCTCTTAGGACAATTTTTTTCACTAGGAACATGAATAGTGCACGTTCTATCATTAGAAGAAATGTACTAGTTCTTACGTTCAGTGTGTCTATGCATATGTGTGTATATATATAATTATTTATTATTATGAAAATTAGGCCCCTACCATTTTCCCTGGTTTGTGCTATGGTCAGTGGCAGCGAGAAATCCCAGGAACAAGCAGGCCTGGAGCTGTGTGCAGTTACTAAATCCACCTAAAGTGAACCTAAAGGGTCTTTCCATCAACCTCAGTGATTTTTAGAATAGTCTCTGTGTGGTTTCAGGTGTAAGAGAAGRTGCTGGCTTTCTGCTGGGGTAAGGAGCACTGGCATAAGCATGTGGGAAGTAAAACTGCACCAGCAGTTCTCATGCTGTGGCTATTCTGTTCTGAGGGAAATATAAATTCCAGTAGAAATACCTTTTGCRCAGGATTTCTGAAGGGACATCTCAGCTGATTAGTTTTCAATRTATCTTGAGCCCCAAAGAAACTCCCAGGATGGTGAAAAAGTAAGCATAGTGTGCTAATAAAAAAAGGAAAGGCGGGGGGAAGCAAGGTGTGGCAGGTCAGGTCTGGCCAGCAACCAAAATCCCACCCAGYTGCTCACTTGCTCCCCTGCTGCTTTAGCAGGATGGAGGAAGAAAATAGGGACAACAAGAGCAAGAAAGCTTGTGGGTTGAGAAGACCGGGATATTGCTTACCAGTTGCCATTGCAGGAAAAACAGACKCAACTTGGAGAAATTAACTTAATTTATTGCCAGTTAATATATATTTAATTACTGATTTGGGTATTGCAAAAGAAATTAAAGCAAAACACCACCACAACAAACATTAAAACCCTTGGTGAAAACACCTTTCCTCCCTCTTTCCTGGGCTCAATTTCACTCCAGACTCCTCTCCTCTGCCCTTGTTATTGCTGGAGGTCATCTCCAGCCCCTTCGGTGAGGAGATGAGTGGCACGAGGGATTTGCAGTGGGTACACTGCTGTTTCTCTGCTGCTCCTTCCTCTTTGCTCTTTTCTGCTGCTCTGCAGGCGTCTTCCATGGGCTGCAGTCCCTTTGGGAATACCTGCTTGGCCGTGGAGCACCTCCTCCTCCTCTGACCTCCACRTTCCCTCTGTTTCCCACTTTTTGTTCCTTCCTCCTCTTTCCCTGTTATGTTTTCTGCCCTTTCTTATATGTTGTCAGAGGTGCCACCAGCTTGACTGGTAGTCTTAGCTGTGCCCTATGGGGGGGTCTGTTATGGAGCCGGCTGGAAGCAGCTGTGTCTGTCATGGAGCAGCCCCTGGCTCTTCTCACAGAGGCTGCCCCTGCAGCCCCTCCACTACCAACACCTTGACATCTACACCCAATACATAAGATTATAACCTGGTTAAAATAAGATGAATTCCAGGAAAAATAATTGAAATTAGACTTTCGATTTATGCAGAATACAATTCTATGGATACAAATATAGTTATTGCTAGTAAACAAAACTTTATGCCAAACCCAGCTCATCATACAAATCTCATGTAGTCCTTGATGTGAATACAGATTTGATTAATAGAAGTAACCTGATGTAATATGCTTAGTTTTGTACAGTCAGTCCAGTGTCACTGCTCCTTTTCACTAATGACCAGAAGGAAGTGTAAAACCCCTCCTGGTAAAACTTGCATGTAGCAAAAGACTGGACTAGCAGCACACAGTCTGGAGGGCAGCTGGGTTCCTCTGGGTTGCTGTGTAGCCAGGGCTCATTTAAATGACCTGCATCTTCATACGAGGGCAAACACTAGGTTGAATGTGTAAGACCAAGGGATGGCGATAACCCCTGTTGCCCCATGGGACAAACTCTGGAAAGGATTTACAGGATTATGGAAATGCATGCACTCCAGCATCCAGTGTGATGTTGTAGAGAAGGAAAACAGAGGCCTTACGGCCCTAGCAAGGGAGAGCAGTGAGTAGGAGCAGGGTGGTGATACTCTCTCTCCATGCTGTGGAACAGTATTTGAATTTTGTATCTAGTTTTGGCTTCCACATCTCAGAAGTAGGGGAGAATAGTGGAGATGGCACAGACTTGCAAATATTCTTTTGGGGGCAAAATCACATGTTTTTTCTTGAGGGATTGTAGGCATGTCCATACTGAGCAAGGTACAGCAGTATGGAGAGTCCTTGGTTGGTTGCAGACAAGTGAGTTTGCATCCTAGAAAGCACGTAGCAGCTTCAGTGCTGTGCTTTAGGAGTTGTTCTGCTCTTTGTGGTGCTCTCAGTAGAGCTGATCACCTTGGGGGCAGGACTGTATGAAAATGCTCCTCTGCTCTTGGGACCAGTGCAAGGTCGTGTTTCCAACCTGTTTCTGCCCTCTATGTATGAGTTCAAAGTCCCTGGGTGACAGGTTGGTCATGTTGGGTGTTCCCTTAAGGAGTTCATCTTTGTGGACCCATCAGGTTACTGTGGGGTTGCAGTGCACAATACACTTGCAAAAAAAAATATTGGTTATATATAAAAAGAATGGACCTCCAGGCCTCCATTTCCTTTGTAAAATGTTGAAACCAGGGGGAGAAAAGTTGTTTCAGACTGGAAAACATCATGAAGTGGGCTTGGTTGGCACTGCTCAGCTCTGATTAAAGAACACTTTGTTTGGGTGGGCATATCTAACAGAATAATGTCTCTGGCTTTCTTTTTTTACAGTTTGTTTTCTGTTGTTGTTTTTACACTATATAATGGAGATTTTATGCTTAAGCTTTCCATCTGAGACATGAAAGGAAGTTAACCTAAGACTGTTGATGTTTATATAAATCTGGAGAGGTGAATAAGCATCATTGTGCTTCCTGTTAACTACTGGACAATCAATTAGTGACTGATAATTTACTTAACTCAATGATGTCTCCCTTTTTGCTGCTGTTTGAAACATTTGGAGATTCAGGTACCTGGCCTGTTATTATCCCTATAGTATCTATTGGTGTATTCAGCAGAAAATCTTGCACTATGTACAAATCTTCCATTCTCCGTGTTCATAAATGCCTGGCTAATTGCTTATTATCATATTGAAAAGCTGCACATTACAGAGCAGATGCCAGCAATTCGAACGGCTGGATGAAGCTTGGTACCTACTTCAGTCTGCTCAGCGCGGCGGCTGCAAGAACAAGAGGCACCGAGGAACACTGGGAAGTACAAGCCAGAGACAGCCTTCTAAAAAAAAAATCACGATAGTCAGCAGTAAATGTTAAATATGCTGTTAGAGACCAAAGATTTCCCTGCTTTAATCCTTTGGCAGTAAAGGAATACATCGTATGAAATAGATATAACCAGTGGTCTTCCACGGAGGAAGCGTGCTGATCATCTCCTAACAAATGCTGGGACCTTTTTAGTCTTGTTGGTTTGCTATGTATTTTTTTTATCATTTCTGTCATTCAAATCCTGTTGTCTTTACCTACAGATAGCAAATGTGCATCTGATGCTCTTTTGAGCAGCTTTGAAAAAGCTGTTCGTAAGATCCTACTACCTTTTTTTTACTCCCTGTCTCTCTTACCAATGAATACATTTGCTCAAAAAAATCTCAAGAGCAATTTACCAAACACTGCCTGCCCCCTGCATACAAGCAGCTCCTTTCTGCCCCTACATTCTGCTTTCAGTTTTGCCAGCAAAAAAACCTCTGCAAGGTAAAACACCCTGGCTCAGGKAACTGATCCAGGTTGAAAATAACCTGCCAAACCCCTGGGTTCTCCTTTAGTAGGAGCAGCCCCTTGGTTTGTTTCAGAGTGTGGATGTATCTACCTCCACTACTCAAGAAAAAGCACAAGGGCAGAAATAGGGATGGGGGAACTGCAGCCAGTGTCACTGGCAGAAAAGTATCCAGAGCCACAGTCTTACTMAGATACATTTGTCTGTTCTTATTTATTATTTTAGGTCTTTTTCTTCTCCATAATACTTACCACGCTACCTCTGCAGTGACTTTTTATAGTTTCATAACCGGGACTATAAACTGTTCCATCCCAATGCATGAGTTCAGCTAATTTCTGATGGGAAGCACCTACAAGGCTAAGGCCCAAGAGGCTCCGATATCTTGCTGGTACCCTGATGCTCTGGTTCTTAGTGCAGTGAGACTGAATGCTGCTTGGTGGTGGGGATTTATTGCCTGGAAGTTACCCAAGTTGTTATTGCTCGTTTATTTTATACCAGCACAGCCTGATCCTCCAGACTTACTCTGCCTTCTTGGGCAATAATCCTACTGGGCCAAATCTTAGCAGGCAGAAACTGGCACATCTCTGCTGAAACAGCTGAAATTAGGTGAGAGGGTGGAGCATCAGATTATGGAAAACAGGAGTAGGAGCAGCAGGAATCAGCCTTGTAAAACCTCATCATCTCTTGTGATAATACTGATGCAAAGAAACAGTCGGCGTGGCATGCAATTTTTTTATCTTCTGTCATTTCAATCTCCATTTTGGGTCACTCTCCTGCTACTATAGTATACATTTTAATAGCCCATGTATGTAGCCTGGGTGTTTGCCTGTAGACAGTAGAGATTACAAGGTCCAGCTGTTCCCCCTGACTCCAGGAGGAAGTCTGGCTCAGCTGAGTTACCTGGGTCACCTCAGTCAGCCACTTCAGGTAGGGTAAAGTACTAAGTAAATTTTGTGGAGCTGAGGAACTTGTACTAAAATGTTACATGAAGAAAAATACTTTAGATTCCAGAGGTTTTGAGTTTTCTTCCTACTTGCAGAAACTGTTTCTTTTAATCTTTTAAAAATCACTGTTTAGGCTTTAAAGACAAGAAAGACTGAATAAATACCATGTRGAGTAGGCATGGTATTAACAATACTGCAATCCTTTACCTTTTCTCTTGAAAATTCTGTCTGCAGCACTGCCCTACTGCAGTAACTTTTCTTAAATTGTATATTTATCTATTTTTGAATATATATAATCTATCATTGCCAACACTAACACCAGCGAGATGTTGGTGCAGAGGAGACATCTGTTTTTCCTCCCTTTTCTTGTGGACCTGAGAGGATCATAACTCTGACAATTGCAGTTTGGCTGAGCCAAAAGCAAATCAGAATAGACATCAGAGTAAATGAAATGGTATTTATCAAGGCAAAAGGCRATTGTGACACAGGCAAATGTTTTGACTGCTGGGAAGAGCTGCAAGGCTGCAGCAGAGCCAGCTGCGGTATGAAGTGTGGTTGCCACCTCCTGAGAACGGAGTGACKGATAAAGTTGCTCTGGGGAGATCAGGTTGTTGTCTTTGCCTTTCCTGCAGTRTTTTTCACAACACAGTTACCTGATTTTTGAATGAACTAAAATCCTTCTTATTCTTTCACTGAGGTCTGATAATTATAGCCATGTGTCTGCAATTTGTCTAGTCTAATTTTACAGGCTGATCATGTGGAGGGGAGGTGGAGCTGGGTAAGCTATTTAGGAGAGGAGGTATTGAACGCCGATGCAATATGCCCCGTGTTAACATCCAGGTTGTCACTGTATCAGTTGTCTGGCTGTCAGGGGAGTGTAAAAATGTTTCTGGGCTGACTGGAAGATTTCCTGAAGGAAACACCTGGGAAGCTTTCACTTGCGTGCAGCTCACTGCAGGAAGACAGCAAAGAAGGGTGCTCTGAAACTTCAGGGTGACATCTTCTAGAGAGGGTGGTTAAACTTATTTTGCTGGGTTTTTTTTTTCATGTTAAGACTGAAATCATAAGGGGGAAAAAAACAACACGAAGGTGGAAAAAAGCGCTCCTACAGCGGAAGGCTAGGTTTGCCAGAGAAAGCCATCTAGTGGTCACGGTGTACGCTTCTCCACCGCTCCTTACATCCAGCCTTGCAGGCATCTTGCCAAAATGTCCAGGTTTTTAGCCATCACAGAGGTTTTGTACACGCTGCAGGAGATTACGTGCTGACGGGGCTGTAGCTGTACGCTCCTGAGCAAAGGTGGAGGATGGGGAGGGCTGGTCTCCATTGAGAGGGACAAGTAAAGTGAAGTGACCCGCCAGAGCGGAAAAAAAAAGTCAGGTTGCCCATGACAAAAAGATTTTGTAACAGTGAACAGCAGAGAACACCAAAGGTTGTGGCTGGTCTGGAAAAACACTGCCAGAAATGAAGCGACTCGAGTAAAATCCTGACTGAATGAAGTGCGTAAGCCTCTGCTGAGCACCGAGACCGCGGTGACCCCCGCCGTGCCTGGGCCGTATACATGACAGCAGAGTAACAACTCCTGCTGGCACATCGCACTTGCTAGGAGATGTAAACCTCGTTTCATCAAAATGCTCTGTGGATTAGCGCTGAATTTATTCAATTGTTTTATCCTCCGAAAAATTTCATCTTAACAACCTAAATGTTTTTGTTTTGATATATTCTAAATGTTTTGACACTTAATGTAATGTTAAAAGCCGAAAGCCATGGAGTTTGGACACCAGTTTTCACTTGATCACCCTGTGCATTTTTTTCCACTTCCCCTGGAAAAAGCAATCAACCAAAAATATTTCATATTAACCCAAAACACTCTYCCCTGTGTTCTCTAGTTCAGCCAATGAACAAAAATCATGAGTATTTGCATTCYGAGGCCTTAGTTTAATGCCCACTTTACTCTTTAAGATGATACTTTGAAACCTAGTCATCTGCTGCTATCAGAGCTGGCACTATAAACTTTTCAGAAGGTATTAAAGAATCCACACTGGAGGTACATATTTATTAGGAAAACAACCATCTAGGCAACATAGCGTGACAGAAATGCAGGGTTTCAGAAAAACATGGTATGAGTGCATGCAACACAGGCTGTGCAGGCTCCTTTTATATTCGCACAATAGTTTTCCTGCCCTGCAGAGAGTAACTAAACTATTCCCAGTATCATTCTGCCTCCACCTATTTGAGTGACATACCAAAGCCCTGTGCAATTGCCTGTGTTCCTCTGAGCAAGCTGCTCCTATTTTTAACTTCCAAAACTACATCCATCTCACTGGATGTGTGTTACGAGTTCCCCTCTGCAACCAATCTGTGAGAGATTTAAGTTTGTGCAGAGGCTAGAAGTCCGTGGCGAGCTCTGGGGACCCCCTGACCCACCCCCAGTGCATTGATCGAGATGGGGATTGTCATGCAGCCTCAGCAGGTTTTTGAYCTCTGTGGCTGTCGTAGAATTAAACAGGTTTAACTTTCCTCAGAGAATGGGTGAATAAGCATCAGTTTTGTAGTCCGTGCCCAGGGAAAGCATCAGTGGAGTCCGATGGCTGTTGCGGTATTGTAGGACCGAGCGCCCAGTTTTATTTCTCCTCTGCCCTGCCCCAGCCCAACGTGTGCATGTGGCCACTTCTGCCTGATCCTGGTCAGACCACCACAACTGTAGGAAGGTTGTATTGCAGGGAAGCATGAAGATCGTCAAGAGGGCTGATGAAGTGAATGTGTGTTGAGTTATTTTAACGTGGGTAGAGGTAAACAGTCAATGTCGGCGAGGAAATGCGTCAAAGTAGATGAGCCCGGTAGAATTTTTTTCTGCAGTGTACCCTTCCAGGGGAGAAGACAAAAGATTAAACAATTCATTACTTCAGTGGCTGAAACTAATTGCACAGCTTCTAAAATGTCTTCATAGCGCATGTATTGTGGATTAAGCCACAAATACAATCCTGTTTTTAAAATCTAGCTCCAGTGTATGTGGGAGTTATGGGGCTCCATTTCTCACCTCTTCCAAAACTTTTAAGGGAAAAAAAAATTCAGAAGTGCCCTTAGGAGCCTAATTCTAATTTTCACAAAGATCCCAAGGAGCCCTGAGCTAATCAAAAGCTGATGGGATTTTTGGCTCCTAAATCACGAAGGTGCTTGTTGTAAATTTGTCCCTTGCCAATATCAAAACTCTAGCACATGAAAAGTGAGCCCAAACTCTCAGTAATGAGGAGCTAAAGAAAAAGAATGCACATTTGATCCCCTCCCCTCCCCTCTTTTATCCTGTCCCCGGTAAACTATTTTCAGCTATTATTGGGATTGAGCTAATGAATCTTTGTACATTTGGAGTTTGCAATATTGCACCTTGAATGACTGCAGAGTAAGTTGACTTCTTCAGGTGCAAAGCTACGGAGAGGAAGGGAGAGTTGGGTGTGCCTCAGGAGCAAGCAGTCGAATCCATCTTCTAAGAAAAGACAAGACTGGGCAGTTTCTTCCAGCTTCCTTCATGGTTTTTTGTTTGCTTGTTTCTTTTGAAGAGCACAAGAGCAAGAGAGGATATCAGGTCAGAAAGGATCATTTTCCCCGTCAGCTGGAATAGAAAAGGCTCTAGCTGGATGATCCTTCCTTCTCTTCACCAACACCACATAAAACAGTGCTAGCAGAGTCAGCAGGCCACATTTCCTCCTGTTTTCAGAGTAACTGCTCATTTCAAGTTGTTGCTTTAATAAGCAGATGGATTTTTCATAATGCTTAAAAGGAGTTAAAGCATGAAGACACTGAAGAAATGAGATGTCAAGTCTTTAACTAATGGGATTATACAGTAGAGACCCTTTAAAGATGGCTTGTCCTAAGTGATCCAGCAGCCATAAAGACCTTATTATAGGTCAACAATTTATTTTGTGGACAATAGTCCCCTTTGAAGAACTTGCACAATCAAAATTTAGATTTGTGCAAAGTGCTTAATGTTATTATGTTATTGAAGTGTCTTAATATAAATGCATGAGCTTTCCTGAGCCAGCTGTGTATGCTTCTGTCTGCATTTCTTTTCTATAATGCTGGCTTTTTTGCATGTTTTAATAAATGAAAAAAATCTATAGATTTTTTTGTTTCAAAACAGGATTTTTATCTCCTTTGTGATCCAATGAATGCCATCCTTTCAGGACTATATTTTTGCAGGAGCAAGAGGGGGTGAAAAGTCACCACAATTTTTTTTTTAAAAAACAACAACAAMAAAAAATAGTTCATGCTTTAGTATTTAACAATGTAGTGATGTTTCTTTAGAAACAACCCAAAACTCAGCTGTGGGCTAAGGGCCATGCCTGTAATGTTTGACTGTAAAAGGCAGGTTTTTTGTAAAGATTTGAGCATTTGAGAACATAAGGTTTTATAGAAACCACACCGTGTCTTTATTGCCTTCACTGCTGGTGAAAGTCAGGATGCCTTATGGGAAACATAAGGAGTTGCTGAAGAGATGTGAATATCCTCCTAAATATTCTAAGATCAAATCTCACCTATGAATTCTACACTTACTCTTAAAGGATCTTTCTCTGTGATGTCTAGGGCCTGATCCAAATCCATTCAAATAAATTGGAGTTCTTGCATTGACTTCCACGGTCTTTAAATCATATCCCAAGTGCCTTACTGTCTAAACACACCTTATTTTGGTAGATCTCTCACTGAATCAATAGGGGCTTCCCCAGGTCAAGGAGAACTTCCCTTTGTACCTCCAAAGAGTGTTGCAGATAACTTTGGAAGATCTGCTTTGGTTGTCCATGCTTTTGAATTGAGTCACACCTGTTGGTACAGTGCTGTTGTTTGGTGCTTGTTTCCGTTCACGATGATCTGGGGTTCTGTGCGTCAGGTGCAGAAGTGGGGCTAGCGCGGGCATGGTGCCCATCCTGTGGCTCTCAAGCTCCTGAGCAATTCACATATGGATCCCGTACTGTGCCTGTGTCGTATGCAGGGCTGGGCAGACACAAGGGCTGGTGGCTGCTGGGAGTTCCTCACTCTTGGAGGACACAAGCCACCACAAGCTGACGGTGATGAATTGCCATGGGAGCAAGGGGCACAGTCAGAGTTGCTGTGGCCCACAGGGATGTTTTGGGACTCTTGCAGAGAACCACTATCATCTCTGACTTCTGAACTATTTCTGGAATTTGCCCTTTTTTCAGCTTTTTGGTAGTATATGGCTTATGAAGGCAGGGAGAATGGTGACTCYTGGACGAGGAGTGGATCCTGTTGGCAGAGTTTTCTTGATGTTAAGTCAGGGTACCGTCCTGGTGAGCCCAAGGGCAGGATACCCACCTCCCTGAGGGTTCCCAGGCTGCCTGGGGGAGACAGAGGTGGCTGATACTTACAGCTGCAACTTTACTACTGTGACTATAACACCTCTAGGTGGCATGTAAGGGGGGGGTGTCTCTAATCCCCTACTAAAAAGGACTTGAGTGGTAGGAGAATGAAACCCAGTGGTGACTGGATTGCATAATTACTGTTAGTTTTGAGTTCACATTTCACAAATTTTACATACAGTTAGAGATTTTAAAGAACAAGGGAAGTATATAAGCACAAGACTTTAATCTGTTCCTTATATATATATATGCATGTGCATGGCCTTTCTGAAGTGCCTGGGCAAAGGAATAACTCCAACATTCCTATGCATATGCTGATCCCAAGCTAGGGACTATGATATGCTATTTGCCTGCTCACTTCTGCTCCAAACCTGCCTCTGGTCTATGCCTGTTGCAGTCATTCGTGGTTTTAAGGTGTCCAGTTTCCCCAAAACGAAAGGTAGCACCGTGCTCATTTTGCTGCAAGATGCCCAAGGTACATCTGCACTGGAGCACAGAGAGACACCTGGACTTGCTCTGCCATGGGAAAAATGGGGAACCTGCTCCAGGGCTGACTGGTGAGGTCTGGGTAGGAATGAAAGGGGCCAAGGCAGCGCAACTCTGACAGACCCCAGCTGGTATGTCCCTGCCCTCTGTTAGCTCCAGGTGCTGCTTAACCACGCTCCATTTTGCAGTGTAAGCATTCCTCAAGTGTCTTCTCCGAGGTCCACAAAAAGCACTGACCCCAGGTTAGCTGGGTCCCCCGCCAAGCCCCCGTTTCAGGCGCGATATGTTTTGCTAGAAAGGCAGCTCTGTTGTAGGCAGGGAAAAGGGCCTGATCCAAACCCGACTGAAATCTTCAGTAGGATTTAGATTAAGCCCACAAATCCTGATTCTGAAAAGATTTAAGCTTGTGCATAACTTTACATACGTGAATAGTCTCATTGAGGTCAAATGAATTAAAATAATGCACCTGCTTAAGTCTTGGCAGTATTTGAGCCATAATGAACTGGGAAAAAACACAATAGAAAAAAGCTGACTTTTTCAGAGCTTTTAAGGTGTTATTTCAGACATCTAGCCAGTGACAATTATATTTACATGTACCATGCAAAGTCTAAATGAATGGCCGTGTTTGTTCATCCGTGTCATGTATTTGGGTCAATAAGGGATCCCATATGGCTTCAAAGGTTTGGCTTTTCTATTCCACTCGGAAAAGCACCTGAAAGTATTAGTTTTGCAGCCTGATCCTAGAGGGATCAGTGGGTGTTTTTACTGTACAGAGACTGCAGGATTGGGATTGCAGGCCTCATTAAAAATGGGCCCATAGTGAAGGAAAAAACAGTGTGACAGGCTGAGCGAAAGGTCTGCAATGCTGCAAGGGCTTCTGCACGGTGTGAGAAGCCAGCTCCTCTCCAAAATAAGGGTAGGAGAGGTTAAATTCTTACAGGAGCAAAATGACCTCTGTGCTAAATCAAGGTTTGAGCTGAGGTGTGAGGGTGATACGTGCTGGTGCCTGCAATGACTTTGCTGGCTGCCTATCCTGTCTTCTCCTCCCTCCCCGCTGTCTCCAGTCCTGGGTTTTGGTCCCTGGGCTCCTCTCAGCTGCCACTGGAAACCAGTGTCTCCCCCTTCTCTAACAAGCGGCAAAACTAGTGAAAGCAGCACCCTTGATTAGCACACCTTTCACCCCATCTTTCCTCTGTGTTCAAGGGGCACAAGCTTTCCTCTGAACGCGTGGTGTTTCTAGGGAAGGTGCCTGTCTCTTGCATCCCCTTCAGTTTGCCCTTCCGCTTTTTGCCTGGGTCTGGCTCCATGCATTCGGGTTTTCAGAGCAACAGGTCATCACTGCATGGGTAAAGAAACTCAGTGCAGAGGGGGAAATCACCCCCATGCCAACAGCTGGCAGAGCTTGTGTGCCAGCAGAGCTCTCAAAATGGGGGCTAAGGAAGAGATAAATTGTGTGTGGGCACTGGAGCAGCTCTGTATAGAGGGCAGATTTTATCCCTAATGTGTAATCGTCATCCTTATGCTTTAAAAGTACTTTGTGCTTCATCAAGGAAAGGCAATACTATGCCAGACACCGCATACATACCACTCACTGACGGCAACTTCTTCCCATGAGCTGACCTAGACCATTCCCCCAGTGCGAGCACTGCTCTGGGTCTTATCAAAGACAAAAATGTATTTCAAAGATGGAGAGCTTTTTTTTTTATATAGTTCCCAGCCCCCGAGGAACAGGGGGACAAAGCTGACCCTGGACTGCTGGCCCAGCCTCACCAGCCGGTCTTGAGGATGCTCCGCTTGGTCTCACCAGCGTCAAGCCTTAAGGGAGGAAATGGAGCTCACCAAGCAAAAGGTGACATGCTTATAGTGTGCATTTGCTGAAAAGGGAAGTCCCACAAAGGGGTAATCAGATGGGACAGTCTGGTCCAAGTCCTAGGTTTGGAAGGCCAGAGATTACATTGAAGTATGAACCTAATATAGGAATTGAAACAGCCTCTCCTTTTGGAGGTCCTGGCAGTTCCTGTCCCAGGAGCAATCCGTGCTATTTAAACAACCTGAACCAGAATCAAAAGGGATAAAAGATGAGATGCTTTCGGTGTCCATACCGGCCCTCAGCTAGTGTCAAGAAGCAACACTTGGGGAAATCAAAGCCAAAGAAAATCCATTGCCTTGGCTTGAAGGGTCCCAGGGAACCCCGTGGACAAATTGCCTTGTCCCCAGGAGCCATAGCTGAAGCAGTGTGGTTACGTGCACCACGGTGGGGGAAGAAGCAGGGCACATACCAGTACATAGAGGGAACAAACTGTAATTCAGGTGGTGAGATCTGATCGTCGCGCTATGGGAGACTAGAGGCTTCTTCTATTGCCTTTGTGGGAAAAGATCAGGCTGGCTGGGAGTTTCTGCTTATAGTAGCATCGTATAACAGAGTGTGGAGGCCAAAACTCTGGGGGGTGGGGAAGATTTATTGAGCTATCCAAGCCTAACGGTAAACAGAAGAACACTCATCTCCTCCATGGCGTTCCTCATCAGCAGATCACAAAAGGGAACACGTCGCTCATATTAAATGTAGGGAAATGAGGTGAAATGGCTTTCTCCAAATCGCCCAGCCAGCCAGCACAGAGTCCCCTCGGCACTGGGCTGTCCCTGCCCAGTGGGCTGTCCYCTACGCCAGACCAAACAGATCTAGGGAAGAATACCGTCTCCATTCAACTCCCAGTGACAGGATTTTTAATGACAGTTTTGAAAATATTTTTTAAATGAATCTTTTTGTGAAGGGCAGACAATGTCACTGTGAGAAAGTTCCACTCTATCCCCATTATTTGTGTATATTTGCCCACACGGGCACAAAAATACATACTTAATAACTTATTAGTTATTGGCTTATTAGTGGTTTCAGACCCACAGAATCCATCCTGTAAATATCTCCTTAGGCACAAGAATAATAGTTAAAAATATGAAAAATTATTTTATTGCATATGTGCATTTGCTCTTCATTTGCTGTAGAAAGACACTTTCAAACTACTAAATGCTATTAGACATTCTAGAGAAAAAAAAAATCCTGCCAAGTGTATTTATTTATTTTAACTAGAAATTATTTGGAAGGACCAGAAGTACGAGCAGCTGGTAAACTTCTCTTGATTATTTTCCCCTACATTTCTAATAATGAACTCAAATGATTTTAGCACCTTAAAAATACTCTGCTTAAACAGACTATGTGTAGGCAAATTTAGAACTGTACAGAAGTCCTGGAGCACAGAAGTAATGATGGGGAAAAAAACCAAAGCAAAATGAGAGGTAGAGAGAAATAATAATGGGAAGAATAAAAAGCCATTTAAGGGACACACACACACACAAGAAGTTAACAGAGAGAAGTCCACGTAGTAAAGGGTGTTGCAGCCTTACAGGGGTATATTGAAGAGCGGGTGTTTTGTAATAACGCCAGTAATTTTKGGGGTCTCTGAGCTGTGAGGTGAGGGAAAGCTGAGGATGAGAAGATGACAAGATGGGAGGGAAGGGGCAGGGGCAGCAGTGCGTGAGGAGAGCAAGAGGAGCGGGTACCTCTCCCTACCCTCCCTGACGGTGAAATACAGTGTCAGCCTTTCAGGAGCAGATCCTGTTGTCCCTCAGCTGAAGTCACAGTGCCAGAGGGGGACAGGATGGAAAAAGAGCCCTTCTCATGCAGAGCCCCCAGCAGCACCTCCGGGGACCYCACTGGGCCACCCTAGGAGCTCAGCTGAACCATCTTGGCGTGCCCCTGGGATCTGCTGTGCTGTAGCCTCGATGCTGAGCTTTGCCATCACTGTCCGAGAGAAAAAACGAGTGTCTTTGTAATGACTGGGGTGGCAAATTCAATGGTGTTCACATAGCTGAGGTGCACTGAGATGGCKCTGGGGGGGGCTGGTTTAGAAAGATGACTACCAGCTATCAATCTCCTGTGCCTTCCTAGGAGGTTGGTGCAAGCATGAGTCCAACAGAGGGGTAGGAAAATGCAATTAGCAGGGGATGGGTGTTATTTTCAAGGTATTTGCAGGATGAGTGCAGCAGTGGCAGCCCTGTGTGCGGTCTGACCTGTACAATTAGGTGGACAATATTGCTGGTTTGGAAGCAAGTATGGGGTTTGTGGCCCCAGCTGCCTTCATTTAGMGTGTTTGTAGATTGTTTTGGAAGCACATCTTCCCAAAAATCTCCCATTCAAAGGGCAGTCTCTAACTGGGGAGTGTATGACTTTTTGAACTCACTGGATCTTTCCTAAGGGAAAACTGATTTCATGGTGTGTTTGAACAATACCTGGCACAAATATATTCTTTTGGATTACTTCAGTACAAATACTTCATCTAAGTAACTAATGATAGATGTCCTGAAGAGCTGTGCAGAAGAAAAAGACTGCTGTAAACAAAACTGAATATGTACTTTAGGATCCTGTTTTTAAGAGACCTTGACTGTGCTCTACACTTTAATAGTGTATTTGAAGACTCATGTTGTGTTGCCCCATCAGTGAAATTGTGCAAATAAGTAAGTTTATACACCAAAAGTACCATGACATAATTTTGTAACCATGTTTAATTTTTCTTGAGAACACCAGGAACAATAGGAGGTTATGAGCAACCTACACCCTCGGTCACAGCTCCAAGTCCTCTCCTAGCCAGCTCTGTCTCYAAAAGATTTCCCCCCAGCTCTCTCTGTTCACTCCCAAGCTTCCCCCTCCCCCCCCGGCAGTCTTTTGGCTTTTCTGGTCTTATCTATTAACATTTCTCACATAAACATTCTCATATTAACATTTCTCACATTAACGGTGTCTGAGTTTTCAGTGTGCCTGAGGAAAAACTCCTGTCCCCTCATCCCTACAACATCTCACTAGCTGGAGCAATCCCTGGAAAGAGGGAGGCTGGAGTTCAGCCTGGTTCTGCTCCTCCTTCACCCCTCAGGTGTCTGCCAAGCTGTTGGCTTTGCTGGAGTCCTCCCAGGATTTCCTTGCAGAGTTGAGAAGTCTTTCCCTTCATTGCAACTTGCATGTTGCTGTGAAAAGTTTTGATTTTGATGACTGACATTTTATGACCAAAAGTTGTCTTGAGGATTCTTACGCAACTTCACTACGTGCTTTGCAGCAGCACGGGGAGGTGAAGAAGTTATTCTGTATTTGTAAAATCAAGGAATAGGTTAATTTCCAGTTGCCTGTACTCTAAGTGGATGACAGCAGCATGAAGGCCAACTGGAAGGGCAGAGCACCTCAGATGATGTGTCATTTCTCAGCTCTCCAGGGAGATTGAAAGCTGGCAATGCTGCTACCGCTGTGTAAACTTCTTTGGAGTAGGAGGGCTGTCAGATATGCAGTCCAGCTAAGTACAGTTTCCTGCACAAAATGACGAGGGAAGATGGGGAGGCAAGAACAACTAGGATTGCACCGAAGCAGAGTTGCTGTGGCTCTTCCAGGGACCATGACGCTACTGAAGGCATTGAGGTTGGTCGTTGTTCCTTGCAGGTAGCTCTGTATTTAATTTGCATAGCTCCCAGCAAGAGCCTGGTGCTCTAGAACCTTTAACAGACAGCCAGAGCACAGGGATTTGCTGTTTCTTTAATGAGATGGAAAATATGTGAATCTCTCTCATTTGACTGGTGGTTGTAACCCCTCTGCTCCGATTGGCTCCTGCCCTGCAATATTTTAAACTGTTTTGCAAGCAATAAAAAAATGCAACCTCAGCTTCTCATACCATTCAGCTGAAGTAGGAAAAACTCCAAAAACTACATGAAAGAGAAGATGGGAAAAAACCACCCCAAAAGGCAAAGCAAATGGGCTGTGAAACTGCTGATAGGGAAAATGTTTTCATAAAGCAGAGAGTGCTCTGAGTCACTCTTCTTTGAGTCCAGCGTTGTTCCCATYGGCGTCGACAGGAGTTTTGGCAGCAGAGTGCGGGGGGGCCGGATCGGGCCCTTCCTTTCACTCCCGTTGATGCTGTCTGAATTCTCTTCTCTCCGCTGGTTTTGCTGTACTTATGATACTCTCGAAGCTTCTCGTTCAGTTTTGTGAGGAGTCCCCAGGTGTGCCGCACATCCCCCTGAGATGGCATAAGACCATTCCCCATTTTTCCCTTGGAGGATGTCACCTGGGGGCTTGGAGACCGCTGCTTCTGCCGGGTGCTTTAGGAATCCCCCATTCCAGACCTGCAGACACCTGCGAAGGGACTTGACATYTCCAGGCTGTGGGAAACATTCTTCTCTCCTGCTGCTGGTAACTGTGGCCTGCTTATTCCTGGGTTTACCACAGCATCAGGGGAAGAGCAGCCTAYAAGACATATAGGCTACATAATGGGTCTCTGCAATTTTACTCGTCTCCCTTCCAACGTCTCCTTTTTTCTGCCACTTCCCTATGCTCTGACTGAAAACCATCCCAGCAAAAAAMCAGATATGGAGGTTATGGAGCAAGTAAAGTTTGTAAACACTAAGGAGGGACGCTATGTAAATCTGTTTAGGCAATTTTCATGTTGACAGTCGGCATTTAGCACTTAAATAACTGTGTAAGCCATTCAGGAGTAATGACCAGTGTGCTCAGCGTCAATGCTTTTAAATCTTCCTTAGCTTTTCTCTACTGAAAGCCCTACAGAAATACCTTTGAGAAAGTAGACAAGCAAATAGCGAAAATTGTTGGCAGGCCTTATAATTTCTGTTTAGTTACAGAAATGGAAACCAAGATTATTCTACCTGAAACAAAGCATTTCTGATAAATGCATCTGAGAGACTGCGTATCCCAAGTTTAATCCTGAAAGTACCCATTCTTAAGGCAAAGTCATGCTTCAAGGCCTTTGTTACCAGAATGACAAAGTCTTCCCATGTGGTCTCTAATATTATCACAAATGGCCCTTTTAAGTTTGACTGACAGCTCAGGCCAGTGTTCCTTTGATTATAAATGAGGTAAAGTGTTTGCATAGAAAAATGGTATTTTATAGAAGATCCCTCAGCGGTAGAACTAGTAAAATTTTCAAACACAGAGTTTACTCATTGAAAAGTGAGGTTTTGGTTGARAAAGTAGGAAAATCTGGATCTTTTTATCTACCAAAGTTACTATCTTGTGTTTAGAAATAATGCTTCATTTTAAAAATGCTGTTAAGCACCTTTTAAAAGATGAATAGGCCAGGAAAACAAAATATTTCAGGTTGAGCTAAATATTTAGTTTGGCACCCAAAATATGGTTTTCAGTTCTGTGCAGTTTGGGTTTTTCTTTCTGGAGGCACAGTTTGATGAATAAAAAGTATTCATCTGGGGGAAGAAAATAATTTTTTACCTAACTTTTATTTTTATCAATCATGCAGAAAAAAAAATATCAGTTTGATGTGGTCAGATGGTCCTCAACAATTGAATTCAAGTGCTTTAGAAAGTTACCACCCCTCAGTTGAGATGTGATAATTGATCACGTGTATTTTCCTGATTCAAATGCAGAGTAAAATGAGCTTATTCTGTTTACTGTTCTGGTAACATCTTAAGATATTTTCACTTAGTTGTTTGTGATTGTATCTCCATAATTTGGTTTTTAAATTAAAGTGATTGAACTTCCYTGTTTAAGTAAGCTGTAAGTCTGGTGGTGTTGATTCCCACTAGTGACATAACTTCTGTACTTAGAAAAAGGGGCWCACAGGCAAAATTTCATTTAAGGAAAAAGAACGTCTATTTTCTCCTAATGTATATTAACATTTAAGGTATGTCCAATAACAAGTCAAAGCTGGTCCCCTGTTAAAATTTGCAGCTCCAGGCTATATCAAAGAAAACAGATTAAGACTTTGAAATAAAGCTAAGTCAAGAGAAGTGTTTCTTGCTTCAGCACTCATGCAACTGAGCGAGGCTCAGGTATGATGCATTAGAATACAAGGAAAACTGTTAAGGTTATAACACTATACAGAAGTAGTGAAAATACTTCATATCTGAATGAAAATAGTAACTTTATATCAGTGCTGGAAAGTAAGTTTAAATGATGGAGTCATCAGTGAAAACAATTTTGGGCTATTTCTTCAGTGGAGGAACTTTTATTGGCTGGTAACTTAATAAAAAAAATTAATTATAAAGAATAAGCAGTACAAATGTCAACACTGTCTGTAGCTTATTAGGTTATCTGATACAGTGGGACAGATTCTGATTGAATTCCTGTTGGATGTAAACCTAAAATAACTTCCGTGACGCCATCACATTTTTTTTTTAACTACTCTGGGGAACAAACAGCAAGCAGAAGGTCCTTYTTCTTTCTTTTTCAACACTGTCAGGGGCAATCACACATCACTGATGAAACCTTTTTGGTTATTCCATGAAGCCAACGCAATTATTTGTATGAAAAAGACAGGGGGAAYAGACTGTCCATAGAGATCCCTGGGTGGGTGGGGGTTGCTCTCAGGCATGTTTCCTTGGCCCACCAAGAGGAAGCCAGGGCAGGCACCACCTCAGAGCTGCGCACCCATCTTCCCAGGCACTGCGGATACAAGGGTCTCYTGGAAGGAGGAATTACAGATTCATCTCCATCATTTTGTTGCTACTATTACCCATGGTGTTTCGAATAAACGGTCACAGCTCTCACCACAGAGACACGGGGCTTCCCATACCATCCTCTCTTCTACTCCTCTTGCCAAGTCTGATTTGGGATCCATCACTCTAAAAAATTCTGCCAGACTAGCACCCCTTCGAGATTAATGTATCTGAAAGAAATATAAGGCAGTACAAAATTTGCCTCTCTACAGCAAAACATTGAGTTTCTTTCTAAAACTGACCTGCAGATAGGATGTCTTTTACAGAGGGCATTTGCTTCAGGGCAGTATYTCCTAGCAGCAAAAAAAAAATCAAGATGATCAATAACAGGCTTTTACTATTTGCCTTAGTATCTATTTTACTTACTGTCTCTAGTAAGAGACCTTGGTTTTGGGAATTCGGGTTAAAAGGCATATAGATTAAAAATCACTGCTGTATTCTACCATATTGCATCAGACTTAGGGTCACTTCAGTATTTAACCTACTGCTCATTTACTATTAGACTTATTTTTAATTTAAGTCAATGTGCTGCCATGTATCTTGGAGATAATAGCGGTAAAAATGGAAACTCTTTATCCCTACTTTCACTCCTGCYCTAATACTACGGTGCATGATCTCCACTGTCTCTGCTCTATTTGAACCATGCTGTCATGCCACGGGAGTGAGATAGCCCCTCTTTTAAGTGGCACTAGCTGTCAGCTGGTCCATGTGAACACCAGGTGGACAGAGTTGTACATGATCCTGTTCTCCTTTTATTTGAGAGGAAAATACACTTTTAAGATTAAGATGACATGACCACTCTGGTCTTCAGATGTGCATTCCACTCTGGTCTTCAGATGTGCATTCCTCATGCCATTCAACTACTGTTACTGATTTTTAGCAACTTTTGCAAGATTTAACTTTGCGTATGATTATATGGGGTAAGATCTTGGAGTCTCCCTCTTCCTCTGATCATTTATTTCTTCTTCGCAAGTCATAGGGAGAGCAGGGTTTAAATAGCAAACTGACATCTGCCATACAGTCACATGGAGCCTGTCTATATTTAGACTGATGTCTATAGCAGCTACACTCATCAGGATCATCCTCAGTCAGGAAGACTGTAATTACAGCATTCAAACAAACCAGAGTCTTGCTTTCCTGCTGGATTGAATCTGGAGTCACATCACAGAACGTGCCTGGTGTAACGAAAAGTGGTATCTGCTTCCAGCTGCTCAGACAAGGCTTCAAGTAGAGTTTCAGCCAGGCTGATACCATGTCAATTTTTAAAGTATAGCCACAAASAGTTACCTGTTTTGTGACCATGGAGAAGATGGCTTCTGCCCATGTTATAGCTATAGTATTGATGCATGGTATGGGAATATAAATTTGACACAGAATCTTTGTTCAGATTAATTGGTATAATTGAAAAAACAGGGAGGTTTTTGGCACATGRGTGTTTCCTCAATTTTTGAAAAATTTTCTGGCTAAG
The DNA here is from genome assembly GCA_030449065.1 of Oceanodroma leucorhoa. Taxonomy (NCBI): domain Eukaryota; kingdom Metazoa; phylum Chordata; class Aves; order Procellariiformes; genus Oceanodroma; species Oceanodroma leucorhoa. The sequence goes on from JASVER010000140.1 coordinate 157,660, forward strand.
AAATTGCTGAGTTTAAGTGTGGAAGACATTAAAGCTTTTAAAGTCTTTTCTTGCTAGAGCTATGTTTTAACACAGTTGCTCGCTTAGAACTTAGTGAAAAAAGCCAAACTTAAATAAAAAGAAACATCTGAAGATGTGTCCCAAACTGAGACAGCTTTAGTAGCAAAGTTCTCCRTGTTCAAAAAGCCCATAGGTTGGGAAGAGCTTACGGCAGCTGAAACCGAAACCCTAAAATGGCCTAAACATGGCAACTTTGGGTTCTGAAGACATCATCTGGGAGTTTTTCAGTTTGCTAAATGGATATGCATTTATTCACATTTACATTACACTGCTTTGCGTGCCGGGGGCACTGACACCAACAGTCCTGACAAAACTACCGGTGTGGTTGCAGCTACTCTTGGTCTTGGCAGGGTGCTGTATCTGCTCGAGGGAGCACAAGCAATATGGTTACGCTGGCAGAGYAGTATGAAAAAATGCTCTGTGGTGTGGACAAGGCTTTCAAGCAGTGATCTGATCTAAACTTCTGGAAGTTAACAGTTGTATTGACGGCAGTCTCTTTTGGACTAGAGCCCGAAATGCCCTTCACATGCTCCTCGGAGGGAATGGTCTTCTCACAGAAAGAGGGAGATGTTCTGCCAGCAGCGGTGCAGCTGACTTTCTGGGACACCTGGAAAACATGGAGTGAAAATGGCAGGTATATATAATTAATGTGATTTGAAAAGGCTTGTGCTTGCACCTGGTTGTACTGTGCTGCTTCTGGAGCCAGTCTCGGACCACTCTTTGTGTGGAGTGGTATCCAAACACAGAGGAAGAGCATACGAAGAATCGCCCCTACGATTCTAACCACAAGGGACAGTGTTGCCTCAAACCTAGACGCAGTGAAGCTTTTGTAATTCTCCTGTCTATTCCAGTGAGGCAGAAAGCAAAGTGTAAAATGTCCTTGGTAGGATATTATGATACTTCTAGGAGAGGGTTGGAAATTTTCTCACTTGTCGGTTGGTCAGTGACGCAGCATCCTCTAGGGAGTCATCAACTGACAGGAAATGCGTACACTTACTCATTTCTGCAGACAAGCTGTGTAGGAGGAAAGGTTTTTGTCTTCACAGTTTGGGATTTTTTCTTTTTTCTTTTTTTTTTTTTTTTAATAAGATGGCATGTGCCAGAGAAAACAAACTAAACTCTTTTTTTCTCCATTCCTAATCTCTCAGTGTGATATAAATACCATCCCACAATTTAGCGTTGTTAATTAATATGTACTTTCCATTACCTTCCTTTTGGAGAGTTCATTATCTTGAGGAATGTAACTCTTCATTCAAACATTTCATTTCGTAGCCAGAGAAAGAGACGGAGGCGCAGAAGAACTACTTTAACTGGATTGTGTAACAATGGCTGTGATAATAATTGTCTGGGAGAATTATATGGCGGTAACAAAAGGCCTCACAAAATGAGTACATTACAAAGACTCTTTTATGACTGAAAAATACTGATGTCCTTAAAAGAGAGAGAGAGGGAAGTAGGAGTTGGGTGATTTTGTAGGAAAATGCAAAGATTACACTGAAGTTTGTCTTGGCACAGGGAAGGCATTTCCTTAGGATTGCCAGAGGAAACCTTACACTTTTCTCTTTTGGTTCCCCACCCCTATTTCCACAGCACATGTTCCTTCTCTTGCTCTAACACCRGTGAGAGGCTGGGCTGGTCAGCCTGACCTGATCTCTGCCAATTTTGCATCCACTGAGCATTCATCAGGTGGAGCAGCTCTGTGACTTTCTTCAGCTACTGTGCCAGTCTGATTTATCTCTGTACAGACAGCCTGTGCCCAATTTATTTTGGTAGTCTAGGCTCRCTGCCAGTACATCACCCTTTAGGATCCAGTTGTGCAAATAGGGCTAGATGAGGTAGTCCAGGGTCTCCAATGAATTCCATATAGGCAAAATAAGTGGGAGATTGAGAGGAAAGCAGAGAGGCAGAGGGGGTATACTAGTTATTCTGGGCACCCATCACCATGACAGCTACCTATTATTAGATCTGTCATATACACACTTATTTCCACAGCATGCAGAGGGCTGGTCTACTAGTTGAAAGATGGTTTTCTGCCCCTTTTAAAAATATAAAAGACTCTTTATTGGACCCACTTGACAAGTGGATTCAAGCTTGTTAGTTTTTTCTCAACTCTAAGTTATAATCATGAGAARTCTGTTTTTCTTATCATTTATTTCTGTGAAAAGGTTGCACTTGCTGTCACCATTTGGAACGCTGTAGCCGTGTGTACTGAACACTGTGTTCAGAAATCCTTATTTTTGTCACCAAAGTACAGCTGTATCTTAAGGGTGGTACARAATTAGAATAAGGTATAATGAAGTACGGTAGGTTGCTAATACACATGACACTTAACAGCACCTTGGTATGTGGAAATGTGCTACTTTACACATCTGGATAAAAGGAACAAAGAAGGAATAGACTGACATTCTTTTAACGCTAGCAAGGGATTCAATATAACCGGTAATTTCTTCCTGTAGTTGGTGACTCCCCAGATGACCRCCTTTCTGTGGCTAGTGTTAATATTAGGCACTTCAAAGGGATGAAAATGTGTGTKTGGGGGGGAAATCTGCTTTGAAAAGCAGTTTATTTTGCTGAGAGGGTAGTGGTTGGCTGGATCAGCTGTCTGAACTGGCTAACCCCATAACCKTAAGTGCTGCTGCTGCAGGGAAGGTGGTGGTGGAGAACAGGAGTGTGTGAATGGAAACGAGAGAGCAGAGCWTGGCACTCCCAGCTAAGGTGCTGCTGCGGTGCAGCACCCGCCTCTGTGGTGGAGGTGGCTCTCCGATGTGAAGTGCTGCCATACCTCATTTCTATGGGCCCAGCCTACAGAGTGGAACTTGCAGCCTTTTAGGTGCAATGTTGGGTTACAAATGCGACGTGGGCTGGAAGAGCTAGGGAGCCTCTGAATAAAATCCACCAAAGTCAGCGAGCGGAGCAGAATCTGCTTAAGGTTAACAAGAAGCTCTGAGGAGAAAGGCACTTCTTAAATCCCATCCCTGTCTGAGTCTAGGATGTCTCAGGCAGCATTAAGGACCCTTTGGACTTCAATTTGGAAGTGTCTCCTTGAGGCAGACATCTAAAGTCTCTCAGCAAACTGTGGATGGTAGAAATACTGAAGTCCATTTCCCTATGGATTTGTGACCCACCCTCTCCCACAGTCCCACTGCAATGACCCCCTATTCCTGCTCCGTTCCCCCACTGCAATATGGCTTTTGCCCCATAAGGGGACAATTTCCCAGTTGTGTGTTCAATGCTTCTCCTGACCAAAGTCCATRGTTGGGGGCAGCGTGGTGACTGCCATGTCCTGTACTTCACGGACGGGCCATGGCTTCGGCTTGCATCTCTAAGCCACACTGAGTCACTGAAGCTGGCTGGGAAAGAGAAGAAAGACTAGGGATACCGGTTAACAACAGAGAAAGTATCTAACTACACATTAAAAATGACAGCAGTGRTTTTCAGAGTGTGTGTGTGTTGGGGGGCAAACGGAGTAATCCTGTTCTTAATCTCATTTTTGACTACGGGGTTTGTAGTTCATGTAAAAACCCGTGCAGTCCTGAAACGAGAACAGGAGGTGGTTCCCCACACACCCACCCTGCCTGCTGGGTGCCCTCAGGAGCTCTGAGCGAGGCTGGTGGCAGCCGGGCTCTGTCTGACGGACRAAGTCGGTGGGAGTCCTCATGGTTTCTTCCGAGCTGGAGATCCAGGACCTCAGTGGTGGCATGGGCTCCCGGTTCCCCCAAAGCAGTGACCCAGAGGCAGAGCTGCTTCGGGGATGCTTGTGCAGCCCCCATCCAGGGAGCGCAGGGCAGAGTCGCTTTTCCAGGGCTGCCTGTTCATCTCGGCAGATGCTCCTTCCTTAACCCTTCCCTTCTCTCCCTTCCCCCCCAAACAGACCCCTTCCCCAGTCAAAGCCTGTTTTCCCCAGCTAGTCACTAAATCAGTCGGATGTGTCTCCCTTCCCCCACCTGACACGGTGAAGATGAGTGCCTGCTGATCATTCCTTTCATGTAGTCTCTGCCGGTTGCTGCTTCGGTTATTAAAAGACGAGAAAAGAAAAACCCAAGCAAGCCCACTGCTGCTCCCACCTCTGTGGCCGGAGCGGTGCCCTCGGACATCGGAACAGCAGAGGTCTGGCCGCGGTGCAATGTTTACCGGACCCATCCACACCCCTCCGGCTGAGACCGAAGGAGGGGGGGGGGGGGGGGGGCTGGTGGTGTAAAATTATTCCTGTGGACCTGGAGGAGGTGGAGCTTTCTTTTTCTCTGCTTTCTTTGAGTTGCAACAGTCCTGAGCAAGCCCAGGGCTGCGGTGTCGGTGCGTAAGAGGAGGGCTGAACTTGGGCTTTGCCAGCCCTGGCTTTAGAACAAAGCCCCCGTCCTGGCGAGCCGCGGCCGTGCGCCCCCCTCCTCTCCCACCTCCCACAGCAAGGCAAGGAGGAGAGGCCGGAGCATCCCTCCCCTTCCCCCGGCCGCTTTCTCTGCTGCCCGGCGGATCTGGTATCCCCGGCTGGCTGTCCTTCCTCCTCCTCCTCCTCCTCCTCCCCTCGCCCCGCTAAAACACGCGCACCCGGCGGCTTTAATGTGATAAAAGAGGAGACCTTGAGAAAAGTCAAAAGCATCTGGGGAAGAAAACAGGTTGGACATGTAAAGAGAAAAAGAGTTCAAGAGTTTCACCAGTGAGCCATGAAATGAATAGTAACAGCTGATGTACTGGAGGGAAGGAGCAGAGTCATCAGCAGAAACTATGGATCCAAGGTTAACGGGGGGGGGGGGGGGGATGGGGAGCTGAAACTTAAAGTAATTACCAAGGCAAAAGAGAGAGCGAGAGAAAGAGATCCGGGCTATTGCCTTGCATGTGCTGCAATCGCTGGGAAAGAATCACGAGGAAAACTCCTGGCTATACATTAGCAAAAGCCTTTGCGTTGTGGAGAGCCAATGTCCCGCTCCTTTAAAAGCACGAGGCTGAGCACCTGATTTCCTTTAAAAAAAAAAAAAAAATGCCAAAGGGCTTCCAAGAATTTGCATTTTCTACCCCCACAGTTGCTTGCCCGGGAGGCTGAAAGGAAGAAATTGCTTCACTTTTTTTTTTTTTTTCCTAGCTAGAAAATAAATACAGAAATAAAGAGATGATGAGTGGTAGTAGTGGTGTAGGGGGTAATCATGCAACTGGGTGTAGGTTAAAAATACGGTTATAATGGTGAAAGAACACCCCCTTAATTTTTCGTTTAGAAATATTTAAATGAATGTGTTAAAAGCTGAGAAGAATGTTGTGTTGTCCTGGCGAGATGCGAAGTTGACAGCATGAAAATGAAATCAAACCCAAGCGAGAATCTTTCCTGCTCCCGTCTAAATTAAATACCTCTCATATACAGACAAAAAGCAGGGTGAAAGTTTTCCCGCTTGGCAGGACTAGGAGCAGCGATTCCCATTGCTCAAGCCCTAACACACCGAGCGGGGTGGCCTGTCGTATCCCCGTCCCAGTTCTAGCATCCCGCGGCAGTTCGCGTGTGCGGACAAGGCTTTTCCAACCAAGTTGGCCAAACCCCAAGAACAATGAAGCCAAGGTGCTTCGAGGCAGGGAGCTCTCCTGCGGCCTCCTTTTTTCCTCCCCACCCGCCCCCTTCGCCACGATGCCCTTGGCGAGTTGCTCTGCCCAGGCACCCTGCGTGGGGGCTGCGGGAAAGGGCCGCAGCAACCGCAGCCTCCCCGCAGCCCCCCCGGCTCGCTTTTGTTCCAAGGCAGCTGCAGCTGGACTGCATTTCCCAGCAGGCTCTACAAAGGAGGGGGGGGGGAGAAAGGCTTTTCCAGCTTTCTTCCTCCCCCATCACATTCCTCTTCAGTGAGGGGGGAGGAAAAAAAACCCCAAATATATTCACTTTGCTGACACATCATGTGCATTGAGCATGCAAAGAGGGGCAGGGCTGCAAGAGGCAGATCACKGAAAATAAGGGGGAACTTGCTGCCTCCAAAATCAAACTCCAGAGATGCACGTAAAAAAAAAAAAAAGAAAGGAAAAAAAAAAAGGTAAAAAGAAGCTGAAACTGTTAAATCCTGAAGTAGGAAGGATGTAGCCCTGAGCTTTAAAATCTTAATAAATACATAGAGGAGAGATGATACTTTGTTCTTTTGTGTGCAGGGATGAACAAGATCGTTGCCAGTCACTCCAGATACATAGCTTATGCAACTATTTCTCCATCACAAACTAAAGCACATGCATGTCTTGCATAATGTTGTTTGCCACCACACAAATGTTTCTTTTCTGGCCCCTGTAGAGCCTACAGATTGCTTTACTGATCTTCTGCATCAGATGGCTTTATCCTTCTGGTACTGCATATATTCAGATCTGAGGTCTGTGTAAATATGTATAAACAAAATGCATATTTTGTAACAGGTTTATTTTTAGTCCCTGTGTTTTTACGCTAGGGAGAAAGAGGTTTGTTTAATTAATATTGAACCTGTTGGTGTAAAAGTGGTTAGTACTAACACAGATTTGGTGGAAGCTGAAACCTTATCAAGGCTTTAAAAAACAATGTTAAATATTGCTAGTTCTAAATGGTCTTCTTATAAACACTGCCTTCTCAGTTATACCTTTGACTACAGCAAAGTGATGCCAGTTTAAATGAAGAGATGTTGGCCTCAGGTTTCTAAAGAATCCTGGTGGTAGAGTTTCTCTCTAACAAGAGATTGGAAGCGGTGATTATAACGAATTGAGGAAGCTGCTCACCAAGCCTCTGCTCCTTGGGGAGCTGATTCAACTCACACAGTTGTGCACTATGGTGTGTGCATGTGTTTAGGAGCCGGATTTAAATGGCTAAARCAAAACTTAGTAGTAGACCTTAAATGCAAGCATGTGGGTGCATGCATATATTTGTGAGTGTGTGTGTGTGTATAGATATTTACGTACATGTGTGCGTGTGTGTAGACATATATAGATATATAAATACCATGTATACACTGTGTATCACTGTGTAATAAAAGACAAACATAATGTCAATATACATAATTGTCTGTGTGATAAAAGACAAACATAATGTCAATATACATGAGATGGAATTTTATTTTAAATGGTAAATTAGATTAACTTCTCTGGCTGGTTTGGCAGAGCAAATTATTCTTGTTCAGCTGTAGATTTCATCACAGTATTTTGTCCTTGGTGTCCTAGGATATCTTGTCATGATTATTTTATTTTAAAGATCCTTACATGTATATATTAAAAAAATACATACATGTTGCTGATAGCACATAGGCATTCTGGAGGGAATAGTTTTAAATCTATAGTTTTCACATCAGCGTTTTCTGTTCGCTTTTGCATTGCAACAAAGGTAACAGTCCAAGCTGTTTCACTCCATTATACCTTCACTTTTGCCTCTGAATTCTGGGCTTCAACCTTACTGGGGATTGTTAAAATATATTAACAACCAGCATTGTTTTCACTGAAATTAAAATCGATATCAAGGTGGTATTTTTATATCAACCAAGCAGAGCCTAGATGGTTGTTATGTTTTTATCACACATAGTATAACAAACAGAGTTTTGAGCCAGATTTGTGACTTCAAGCCCCAGCCATGAGAAGGAGGTGGTAAGGAGGCACTAAGTCTCAGATGGGCCCCTTGGGGTCACATTTTCTCCCCAGATCCACTTTGTTCATAAGAACAATCTTCCCAACAGCATGTTGCTACCTCCTTCCTTTTCCAAATACCTCCTGGTCCCATCCAGTGAGTGGTGGAGGGATGRTGACAGGTTCTCTCCGTTCCCCCATCCCCACCTTTCTACCTGCTCCAGTGGAGAAACACCTGAGCTTCCTATTTTCTGTTTGAACTCCARGCTCTGGTGTGTTTTGTGTGCCTGTGTGGTGGTAACGGTGGGTTTGCTCAGATTCCTGTGGCTGAACTGTAGTATGGGTCACAGTCTAGTCATCTAGTAGTGACAAAGCTCTGCCAGGATGTTTGCTCGAATGGCAAACCTTAAAGATAATGCATTTTTTAGTCCATCTTGAGGCTAGCTTTAGGTATACTCTATAGGACAAGCTCGAGGTCTTCTTCAGCTCTGGTATAGGTACTATGGATTAGAGCCAGATCAAGAACATTTTTCCACATTTGCTAGAAGATGTTGAAGCTGTCCCTGCTCATTGCAGGAGGGTTGGACTAGATGACCTTTAAAGGTCTCTTCCAACCCAAACCATTCTATGATGAACGCTGCTCATTCTACAAGCAGCAAAGCTGGTGAAGGGTTTAGAGCACAAGTCTTATGAGGAGCGGCTGAGGGARCTGGGGTTGTTTAGCCTGGAGAAAAGGAGGCTGAGGGGAGACCTTGTCGCTCTCTACAACTACCTGAAAGGAGGCTGTAGCGAGGTGGGTGTTGGTCTCTTCTCCCAAGTAGCAAGCGACAGGACAAGAGGAAACGGCCTCAAGTTGCACCAGGGGAGGTTTAGATTGGATATCAGGAAAAATTCCTTCACGGAAAGGGTTGTCAAGCATTGGAATGGGCTTCCCAGGGAAGTGGTTGAGTCACCGCCCCTGGAGGTATTTAAAAGAGATGTAGATGTGGCACTTAGGGACATGGTTTAGTGGTGGACTTGGCAGTGTGGACTTAATGATCTGAAAGGTCTTTTCCAACCTAAATGATTCTATGATTTTATGTTCACATACTCAGGTGCCTTCAGATTACGTATAAGGTAAGAAGGAAGGAGGATACATTTTCTAAACCATTTGTTGATTAGAGTGGACTCATTTCTATAATTCTTTGATTTCCCAAATCTGAGTGCAGAATTGAGTAGAAGTGGAGTTCCTCCACTGCAAACTTCTATATTGCAAGAGTTCGGTGAACTTGGTTTATACAGTTTCTTTYGTGGCCTCCTCTTTAACACGTTTGCCACAAATGTTTTTTCTGCAGCTCTTCGTTCTATGTAGCAGCATCTTGTCAAGACATCCATCCCATATCTGTGCCCACCAAATTCCCCTTGAGCTCAGTGAGAATATGATGCTTCTATTATGGTATTCAAGACTGGGCCCAAATATAAATTTTTCCTTTTCAGCATGTGGCTGATGAAAACGTGACTTCTTCTTAGCCTGTTCTGGCTGAATTTCTCTCTTGTTCTACTATTATTTTATTTATAATTCTTGTCATTATATAGCTAAAAAGCTAATTTTGTTGCCTGGTTGGTGTACTGAGCTCAGATCTGGCTCTGATGAAAATAAAGGTCTCCTAGGTTTAAGAAGGATCAGGACTACGGTTTGCATGAAAGGCAAGCTGTAAGCCCAGTCTTGCAGTTTGCAAACAAGCTGGACCACTGGAACAAACCCTGCACATCCTTAGGCAAGCCTCATTGAAGCCAAYGCGTTTTAAGGCTGAATAAAGGAATTCTTTATTCTAATACACATGGTTCTAATCTCATGTGTCAAGGTTTATTCATGTGAGCTGCAGAACTGTGTTTCAAAACTGATGGTACTTCATACTGTAAAACAGATGCCCAGACCTGAAGCTAGATCTCTGGTTGCTATTCTGTTTATGATTACTGCTGGATTCCTGTTAGTGTTTTACGTACAACATTTGAATGAATAACTGAGGATGTTTTACATCAGATAGATACAAAAATATTGTTAGTGGCAAATACATTCTGTATTTTCCTATCGCTTCAGAGCAGATGAGTGTGGAATGCATTCAGCAAGGTAAGTCATGTGTTTCAGAGCCTAACATAAAGATAATTAAGAAAAAAAGATTAACTCAAAGCATTGTATCACTGGCGTTGTAACAAATCAACGCAAGTTGAGAAATGGAAGGGAAGAGTAGAGACCAACGGGCTCACTTCCAGTCCTGTAGAATCAAGTGAGGGAAAACTTGGATCCCAGCAAAACTTGTTTGCTTAACTTGGTTGCTGCAAAGTAGTTCTAAAGGGATTCATCACTGAGGGAAAGTGAGGACAGAAAATCGCTGGGCCAGCCCTCTTAGTAAGAACATGCTTGCTTTCATGATGCCTGTCGTGGTTTAGCCCCAGCCAGCAACTAAACCCCACGCAGCCGCCCGCTCACCCCCCCACTCCGGTAGGATGGGGGAGAGGATCGGGAGGGCACACAGAGGAAAACCCGCGGGTTGAGATAAAACCAGTTTAATAATGGAAATAAAACAAAGTAGAACAGTGATAACAACAATGATAACAACAACAACAGAATATACAAAACAGGCGATGCACAATGCAACTGCTCACCCCCACGTGTTCCAAAGGAACCAAGCCCCCCACCCCCAGAGCCCCCCGGTTTTTAAGCTGGGCATGATGTCCCATGGTATAGAATACCCCATTGCCCAGCTGGGTCAACCGCCCCAGCTATGCTCCCCCCCACACACCTGGCAGAGCATGGGGGGCTGAAAAGTCCTGGTGCAAGCACCACCCGGCAACAACCAAAGCATCAATGGGCCATCAACATTCCTTTCCTTACCAAACCCAAAACACAGCACCCCCTCCAGCTACTGGGAAGAGAGTTAACTCTGTCCCAGCCAGAACCAGGACAATGCCTTTTTACAATGTAGATTTACGGCTGGGAATTTGAAAGGAAACCTTTAGGAACAGACGCCAGCCAGAACAGGAGAGACCTCTCCAAGTCATGTTCTTTAGATCCAAATTATTTTTCATTACTCTCCTTTAACTTTTGTAATCATGTATTTTCCCAGCAATGCAAATCAGCTGAGGGTGAGATGAAGGAGCGCGGGGACCAGAGGACATATACAGACGTTCTGACAGCAAAAACAGTATTGCTGAGCCAGGGCACTCAAACATCATGAGTCAGCCTGTTCCTAGCTAATCATGAGACTGAATAAAAAAATCATGAGATGTTCTCAAAGTAAATTTGGGCTTCCTTTTGCTCGCTTTCTGATTCTGGTTTTGCTGTATGCCTGGGCTATGTTTTCAAGTTTTTCCCAGTAAATAAAAGGACTAGAAGGGGATTTAAGTCCAGAACAAAGGGCATTTAAGAAAAGCGAGTCAAATTCCAGTCTTGCAAAAATGGGCAGGATTGAGAAAAAAAGGTTCTCCAGAGACATAAACAGAGTAAAACAGGCATTACAGAACATAGTAGTATGAATCGCTTGGCATCCTTATACAACTCACCTAGTATTTAACTGGGATGAGGACAGAGAGGCTGACATTTAGCCCAGAAAAAGACAGGGAAAGCATATAAGCTGGGAATTTAGCGTGGAAAATACATAGGAAGTATCAGGACACCTTTTTTGCTCAACTTGGATGAATTGCAGCTTAGAGATTTGCATCAGCTTTCAGGCTGTGTGTAATTCAATCTGTTTGTTCTTATCTATGTAGTGTGGCCATGGCTGGGGGACAATATCTTCTCACGGGAGGCACTGTTATACCCGAGACCTGCAGAGACACTTAAAGTCTTTCTATGTTCAACTGGGAAAGGAGAATGAGTAAGGTGTACATACCTAGTGTATATACCCCCTCCTTTATTTTGACAGCCCTGGTGACTATTAGAAAGTGCTCAAAAGCCTTTTGTTTTACTAGCTTCTGGAGGAGAGCTTATGAGTGAGGTGAGAGCATTTTAATACCCTACCAGAATATTGGTGGTCAGGAGAGAAAGACTCATTCACTCAAGGGTTTAATCTATTTTTTCTGGTGCTCTGTTGTGTTTTGCAGCCTTTGCACATCTTCTGTTGCACTTATGCTTAGTGCAGAGAGGACTATTTAAAGCACCTCAGTATGTTTATTTAAAGAAGAGAAAAAAACCCTGAGAATGCAGAATGTACATTTTAATATTCTTTGGAGCTGTTTCCCATGATTACCTGTTAAGTAAGACACAACAACCAATAATTGCATTGAACACAGGGACTTTCTGTCATAACTATTTTATTTATTTTATTTTATTTTATTTCATTTCATTTTTTTAACCTCAGCATGTACAGCTCCTAGCACAGTTGTCATACCAGGGAGCCTATGTGTGTGCTGCTGCAATACTAGGAGACAATTAGTATCTCCTGCTCCAGAGAATGAGTGCAYGGACTGCAAGTACAATATCCTTTTGCTCAACACTTCTCATTTGGCTTTCTCAGACCCCCTATTTTGAAGATGATATTCCCATAGCCTCGCTGTGGTGCTGTTCAGTGTTACTTTCAAGTGATATTAACAGGGATTATATTGATCTGAATATACTCCCATAGTGATCCTTGGAGAAAAATTTGTTGAACAAGTGTTATTTACAAATTCACCCCAATGTACAAAAGAAATTCAATTCTTTTTTCAAAGCAGAGTGATAAAAGGGTTCTGGTGACTGGATCAGCCTTGCAAAACAGATCAAGGCTGGAAGTGCAGGACAACAGCAGCAACAAAAAAATAGAAAAAGGCGCTGGGGAGGAAGAGAAAAAAGAAATACAATATCTAGGAGGTTTCTGTAATTAAAACCAGATTAAATATTCGTGCTTTGCAAATGATACAAATTGATATAGTTTTAAAAAGCCATTACTGGTACTCCACTATGGGAGTTCAATATATTTTCTGCCCTAGGGCTCTGTTCAGCCGAAATGTTAAGCCCGGTTTCTGTGTGCAGGAGCCTGCTGAATACAGTGAAATGGGCTGCTTCATCTTTCCATCCTATTCAGCAGAAATTTGACTATCCTGTGAAAATGTTTCTCAGTACTGCTGGGGACTTTTGCATGGAGCCAAAGAGAGGTGAAGGCTTCGTTGTAATACTCCTCTTGCTCCCTGCTGGGTCACTGTCTGTTCATTGCACTACAAAGGCCTGTTGCATTCTGCCACAGAAAATAATTTAATATTTTCATCTAAGTAAAGGTGGTGTTGGGTTAAATAACTGCCAGCACACGGGGGAACAAAACCTTGGGAATACATTTGCAGGCACTTTGTGTAAGAGCAAAACGTGGTATCAGGCAGCTAAGTCAATTAGGATGGAGCCAAGGTGACAGCTGTCAGTGATTTTTCTACACTGACCACGAGAAGATGACAGAGATCAGAAAGTTTGTGGCCTCTGCCGGAGTCAGGCCTGGTTTCTAGGGTATTGGGACAAACACAAAATTTCCCCCATGACAGACGACTTGCTTGGTAGAGTGAAGACATTGGTAGCACAGGTACCTCTTCCATAACGGTATGGCTGAAGTGTCGTTTGGGCTGACAGTTGGTTATTCTCTCCTATCTTTCCCTACTAGAAAGCTTAAATAAAGGATTTTCCAAACTTCCCAAGAGATTTAAATTTATAAGACTTATTGGAAAGAGGCTTCTAAATCTCCTTGGCAGCCTGGGGAACCTCAGAATTAGTGTGAGGCGTTTTTTGTATTACTGTAATTTTCAGCCAGGTTTATGTACCAAGCTGCCCAAGTTTTCCCATGTGCTACTGGGAGTTGAACGTGTTCAGAAAGCATTTTGTAGAAACAGTTGGCTCGTTACCTCCTGCCTGCAAAGGAGGTCAAGGCACACTCTGGAGAGTGATGCTGGAAGGTATGGACTGCTYGTTCCCGAGGAAGGAGGCAGATCGACTAAAAGTGAGGAGAGAACTTGCGATGAACTTCAATATCCTATTGAATTCTTCATTCATGTGAAATGTCTGGGAGTTGGTGATATTCAGAAGAGATAGGATTCTTTTCTCAAAGGAGATTAGGAGCCCAATCTCAATGACTCAATGGGGCTCAAGTGTGAATGTGCACATCCTGAAAGGGATGGAGCATTGTAAGTCCAAGTGACTAAGTCACCTGGAGGATATAAGTTTCTTTTCTAAACCTTTTACACTGTGACACAATGTTATCTTTACTAGTTATATGCCCCAGTTCCTATGCTTCTAGCCTGAATTTTTTAAAAGAAAAAAAAAAAAGGTAGTGAATTTGGCTACTCTTTGTTTTCAGGTGTGTAACCTGATATGTCTCAAAGTGACTTGATTCTCTGGGAAAAAAAGATAGCACCCTTTCCAACGAGAGAAGAGAAACACCCACAATTTGCTAATCAAATTTTAAAGTATTCCTTGGGCCTCAAGGTCATGGAAGGGATTTTCAGAAGTACTCAGCTTTATTACACCTCATTTGAATTTTACCCTTCACTTCAAAGTTCGTGAAGTTAGCCCAGTATGAGAGCTTTTAAAAATCACACTGCATTGATTTAAATCTCACAGGCAGCGATTATATTTTGCACTGACACCACAGGTGTAAATCAGGGGTGTGTTACACTTTCAGGACTTGCTTCAGCAGTTCAGCCCAAGAACATCTCCTCCTCTGAGTAAGATGCTAGATGTTCCTTCTGCACTGGTAGCACTGTACAATTCCTTGACAGTCCTTGCCTTTTCCAGAAAGAACATTTTCTTGACCAGCTTTTCCAAAACGTCCAGGACTGTGTGGAGCCTAGCTACCTTTCCACACAGGCTGCTCTATAATATGGGGACAGTACTAGAGCTTGGGTTTTCACAGTATTACACTTTGTATGGTCATTTACATGGATGTAAAAGTCTATTTAGAGGGATTCAAAATGTTGTTCTTTCAAAACAAAAAAAAAATCAACTGAGAAGAGTACTATTTGTTTTAACTCTTCTTAGGAAAAAATGAATACAAAAATCCCCCGTGGGGAATCATGCTTCCAAAAAGCAGCTCATTTACTTTACCAGGCACTGTAGAGTATGTGGTATGTGAGAAGCAGCACACAAAAACTAAGTTTGGTATTTAGAATARAAAGGAATTGGGTAAAGAACGGAGYTGACTTTACCTTTTTGCCCCCAAATAAAGAGTGTGTGCCTAGCTTGTGATTTTGGGGGGATGAGTGACAGAACTTAAGTCAATTCTTCATGATCATTCCTGGCAAGAGAGAGAAATGTATTGTTTAACCCTTTTACCTGAAGTTCTATGTTACACTTACTGGTGCAGCTGTTTTTCATAAAAAGAGCATGAGGGCAGTGCTGCTGAGACTTCCAAATGTGCCAAAAGATTTTATTTTAATAGATTTTTTTTTCTTGCATTGGAATGTCTGCGTTTTTCAGAAGTCCTTCTACCTGTGGGTATGACAGCACAAGGAGGCATTTCCAAGGACTGAAATGAAAGCAAAAGCCCAGTTGATAATTTACACTGTCATGTAACCCACTGGTAGTTTGTCAAATGCATAAGAATACTGGTGGCATTTTGCACTTAAAGGGCCAAATCTTTTCTGCAAATGCAATCAAGCATTTTCCATTGAAGTCAGCAAGAGTTGTCTGCACATAGAATAGAATTTCGTCCTATCTTAATATTCATAGTCTGCTTGGTAGGTCTGACCCTGTGATCCAGATAGAAGGCTAAAATGAGATATCTGGGAAAAATCAGGGGAAATATAAGAGACAGTGGGAAGGACAGGATGGAAGGCAGAACAGGAAAGCGCCTATAACACAATGGGAGAACAAGGAATAGTTTTATAAGTAGAGAAATGCTTAGAGCTGATAATGGAAAGGAAACCATTTAATTGCAAACAATGGACTTGAGACTACAAGATTAAGAGCTCCTCCCTCAAGGGAAAAGCCAGATTTTAGAGGTATATGGGCGCCTAACACCTTCTGAAATCAAACAAATTGGTGCTTTGCAGGACAAGTCAGACTTCTAAAGCTGCTTGGAATCCARGTCAGAGGTGTAAATACCTTTACAAATCTGGTCTTCTGGGCCCTCAAACCTTCTGTGTTGAGGAAATCTGTTCCAGAACTCGGATGCAGCTGATATGAATGAATGTATCATGACAGAAAATTTGGCCATTCAGGCCAAATCCTGAATGCCTCGCTAGAGCAAGGAGAAGGAAATCTGCCCTTATAATGACAGGGCAAAGACTGCGGAAAAGCCTCAAGATGTTCCATTGTGGATGCCAGTTCTGTAGAAGTAACTTTTAGAGACAGGATAAAGTGAGTATTRTTGTCTTTTGGTTGCACTCTAGAATTGCTGCATATCTGCTTTTAGATTATGACAATACCCAAGAACAACATCCTGTCTTCTGTTATATTGATACTGTAGCTTCTACAGYTTTTGATGTGATCCTTCTCTCAGAAAGAAAGCCAGGAGAGTGTGTTTCTATCTACTAGCCTCTAGAGTCTTCGAGTTAGGAAGGATCTTGTGTTTGTCCTGACTGATACTAAGAGTATTTCTGAGAAGTCAGTATGTGTAAATCATTTCTGGGGATGTGGAAAAAGTAAAGCAAGAAGATAAACACATTCAGAAAAATCTTGATACTTCTTTAAAGACTAGCAGTATTTTAGACTTCTTCCAAGTCGTGTTTTACATTTGGAATTATTACAAAGAAAATGTGTCTGTTCTCTTTCTTCCCCCCCGCTGCCGATGAAGGTGGCTGGAAGTCTAAAAATCCTGGTAACTGGTATATGGACATAGGGAATCACCTTCTTCTCCTTTTGCTATTCAAGCAATGAATGGAAAGTTTGGGTTTATGATGTTTTAACAACAGAAGCAACAGGTTGCAAGGCATAAGGTTAATATCTGTTGTAATTGGGTAACTGGGAATAAGAGYTGTGTGTGGCCAGTTAGAGAGTGAAACGTAAGACAGGACAGCTGAGTATCAACAGGAGGAACCCTGTGAGGAAGGAGAGCTGGTAGTAGATGCAATTTAGGGTATCCTAATATGATGCATSCGCTGTATTATCAGAGGGATAATAGTATACTGGTCCAGAAAAGGTCTTAAGAGGTCATCTTGCCTCTCCCATTCCTCCAAGAGAGTATCAAACAATACTCCTATCCTTTCTGGAGGTTGTTTGTTTAACCTTTTCTTAGAGATTTCCAAAGGGAATGTGTACCAGCATTACYTACTTTTGCCTTTAGATGTTTTTTGTGATGTTTAGTTTGAATCTCCCTTGCTGCAATGTAAATCTAACCCTTCCTGTCCTCTCTCCCTGGATGAGAAGAACCAGTTATTCTCTTCCACTTTTTATATGTCCGAAGACTGCTAATATGTCTCTCTTCAGTCCTCCTGCTAGCCTAAGTAACTCCAAGCCTTTAAGTAACGCTTTCTTTGCAGATTAAACATTCTCCAGACCTCTGACTGCTCTTACTAATGTCCTCTGCTTTCYCTCCAATTTATCTACATGTTTCTTGAAGTGTGGTACTCAAAATTGGACATAGTTGTCCATCTGAGGCTTTGCCAATGCTGAGTAGAGCAGAAGGATCATTTCATGTCTCTTAATGACTTCACTCCTGGTTATGCATCTCAGCCCTTTTTGCAACAACCTGACGTTTTTGACTCTCATTCAGCTTGTGATCCATTATAAACTCAAATCCCTTTCCTGCAGAACCACTATCTAAGCAGTTAGTTCCTATCTCTGTATTTGTGAAGTTGATTATATCTGCCTAAATTTAATCTCTAACACTTGTTCATATGGAATCGCAGATTACTTTTTCAGACCATTTCTCCAATTTTTCACAATCATTTGTCACTATCCTTTAACATATGTATTGCCCTCCAAACTTCAGATTATCTCCAAACGTAATACTCTCCATTACATCATATAGTTCATAAATGACAATATTACATAGTCGTAATCAACAGTGTGAGAAATCTGGTAAGATGTTGATTTGCTGCTTCTCTTTCATTCTACCTTAGAGGAATAAATGCTATTTGGAGCCAAAGATTTTTCCATCAGGCGATGGGGGAGGGGAGTAGGTGAAACAATTTGTCTGTATTGACAGAAGATCACTAGATGTCCGACTGCCATTGGAGACATGCTGAAGTATCTTAAATGCTTGCCTCACCTGCAGACACCTGATGCTGCCATATCATTGTACTTCCAGAACCATATGAGGGAGCAGGATCAGGCTGGATAAAGTATGTGAGTTGAGCAGCAGCTGGAGGGAACTGAAAGGGTRCTGAAAAAAACCCAAAGACGACAGCAAGGTGAGGAAGAAAGTTGCATGCAAGGAATAATAGCTTGAGGAATTCCAGTTGAGKGGGGGTTGCCAAAGTTCAGCAGAGGTCTTTATCATGGTTGGTAGGGTAAGCTCTTTTTTCCCACACTGAATCTCCAAAGGAATTGAAATGCAGTCTGATGATGTTGTTGTCTAACAATGCGTCATTAATAGTTGGGSTCCTCTCAGCTTTCAAAAGCATGATGCAGAAGCAATCAAAGGAGAATTAGTTCTGCTCCTGTGACCCTGATTTTACTCAAGTAAAGGAAGGGAAAGGACACAATTCCTCTTGCAACTGCATGGAAGGGTGAAGGAATTGTGGGGATATGGGCACTCCAGGTAATGAGACAGTGAGGATGTCAAAGAGTTAGAAACGAACCCAGAGGATCAGATCTTTAGATGAATGTTGCAGCCTCCTGCATATCTTAGACATCAGCATTTCGTTGTTCTTCATATCCCTTTCCTCTGATAATCACAGGGAATTAATGAATTTCCTGATTCATTTTGCCTCTCCCGAAGGTTTTTCTGCCAAAGACAAGAGTTGGCTACATCTCTCAATCTCACTGAAATAGCCATTATCTCTAGTCCCCAGTTAAGTTGACTTTGGGAAGAGGAAAAAGTTACTTCCTTAAAATAATTCCAGTACTCTAAAGCACCTTCTCAGTTAAGCTGGAGAGATGATCTTAAAAGGGGAAGGAATATATTGCAGGATGGAGGTATCCAGAAAGGGCAAACTACATGTCTTGGATAGGTCAGCTAACCTTAAGCCTCTCAATGTGGCTTCAAGCTCCGCTCTTCTTTTTTCTTACATGGATGGTTCCCAAGTTTTATTACCACTGGCTATTCCCATGTGCAGAAAGAGTCCTTGCTCTTGCAGGAAAGTTGATACTGGCTTGTACAAAGATGAACCTGCCTGGTACATTGCCATTCACTTCAAGCACGTTCCCAGTTCCCAGGGCAGCCTGTGTTGAGCAGCTGCTCCCTTCTTGTTCAGCTGCCCATGATCTTATTATCTTCAGACACTTTTCCTTRCCAGTTTGGGAAGAGGAATTTGAAGCGCATGGAATTTGCAAGAAAGTCATTGACTGTCTTTACAAATCACTGTCCAGCRCTTTATTCCTCCACATCTTTGTAGCGCTCTTTGTAGGAAAGAGAGGGARCATATTACACAGGGGTATGTGGGGACGTGGATTTTCCAAGTTAATTGTAATGGAAATATGGCATTACCAAAAGCCATTAAGTGCCTTGTTCTCCTTTGTAGCTTTGCAAGTCTTCTCCTGAATCAGTAATAGTATCTGATAAGGGAGGAACATCATCTTGTGGGGATTTGAAGTGTGAGATTCGACTGCCAGGTATTGGATTCCTGGCTACCTGTAATTAGATGCATTAGAAGCAAGAACTTTTGGGTGTCTTGTGTTCTTGATACAATGATTGGCCCTGAGTCTCTGTATGCAGGAAATATTGTTACAAAAAGTGTCATTTATTGGTCTTCTATTGATACTGTACTGTGCATTTTTAGGTAATCCTATAAGGTAGGTCATTCTGTCAAATACATTTCTGCAATAACTTTTTGCAGAAAAACTGTCCGATGTAGATACRTTTGTGCACGTAACTATTACCAAGGACTATCAAATTGATACACATGCATAAAGTGTTTGTAAAATTGRCCTCTTGGTCCTTATTCATCCAAACAGTGTCATACAGAAACGAGCAAAACTTTTGGCAACAGAGAGGTTCCATTTATATTTCACTGTAGAACACACAGCTTTACTCCAGGACTGCAGAGTATTTTTGTGTGTAAAAGTCCCCATCCAGGCTCTGAACATGATCTCCACTGCGAGGAGAAAGGAAGGGTACAGTTTCTTCTGGAGGACTTCTGAAGTTCCACAGCTTTGATGAGCAAGGATAATCTTTCCAGGGGTCCATGAAAAGTGTGTTTAATCACATGACATGTCAAATGACTTCTTTTGGTTAGAACCGACCATAAATTTCCATGCTTAAGCAGACCCCTCTGTAAGGCTGCCAGCCACTCTACTTGATCTCCCATTCCCTTTGCATTTTCCAGCTAAACTGTAAGCATCCCTTATGCAGACGCGTATGCGGAAGGGAAGCTCACCGAGCTCTCATGCCCCTCCAGCAAGCAGGATGACTTTTGCCACCATAGTCTYCAAGTAAATTGCATAAAGCTGTTAACATTTTTATAGGTGACTGCATACTGTTATTGCATAAATGTATTTGACAAACTAATGTATTTTACACAACTTCCCTAGAAAACAATATAAGCAGTATCAATAAATGAAAAGCAATGTACTTCATTATGTTTTATAATTTATGATTTATATTAAAATCTGTAACCCATCATAGCACTGTAGTCGTACAAACCAATTTTTGAATGGCAGGCAGATTGAAACAAATTTCTAAACTTTTCCTGTTGACATCTCACTGATGTGGGAAGGACAACATAATAACCCTCACCCCTTGCAGGTAATGTCATAAAATTGTACACTTCATGAAACTGTACACTTCTTTGCAAGAAGTTAGGCTAACAGTAATTCCTGTTTTTATTCTGATGAACAAGTGACTATTTTATAATGCTGAGAAAAAGTCTCTTTGCTCTACCAATAAAATATGCATTAAAACAAATAAACCAGCATAATGTCAATGAATCAACAACTAATACATAAATAAATCATATTTGACTAGTTTAGTCAGCTTTAGTTGATGGCCTGATTCTGAACTCACAGAATTTTGCACTGYTGGGTTACAAAGGTAACACTCCCAATTTACAAAAACCTTCAGGCTTCTCTTTTTCAAAAGTTAGTTCAAATGCTTCGTTAGCTTGTTTAGAGCCACTTTAAATTTCTGAATAACTGCTTAGAAGCCTAGCCTACTCAGATGTCAGATCTTATCAGGTATTTATGTAGCTTGCAAAGCCCTACTTTTGTTGGGTCTAGCACTACAAAATACCTTTGTACAGAACGTGTGAGAAGTTACACTGATTCAACATTTAAACAGTTTCATATTCATCAGTGTCTGCAGGATTGACCTATTTGTCCTTACAAATGTGAGTAGAGTTTAGATTTTGAAAATCTCCTGTACAGCAAAGCCATTTTATTGATTGAGAATTAAACACCCCTTCCGATATTCTCAATCCAGACACCAAGTACACTATGGAAAACAAACTGACTTAGAAATTATCTTGAGAAAAAGAGTGAAACTGGCTTCTTGATTTTACCTGTTGAAGCCGTGTGCAGACACTAAACAAATGCTGTAAATGTAGTCTGTTACCATACCAAACATTACTAACTTAAATAAGGACCTTGTAAAATAATTTGTTTAATTGTAAGGTTAATAGAAATTTTCAATTTACCCTTTATTCCTAATTTTGGCAGACTGAGAATATTTCACCATGAATCTTTATATGATTTTAACGTAAGAAGGTGTGTTAAGTTTGGACAGGATATATGAGATGTTTAATGAAAATTGGATACAATATTTTGGACTCCGAGCATGTTACATCTCAAAACAGYTTTAATTACAGTATAGTTGATGTAAGTTGGTTTTGGTGTCTTTAATTAGTTTTGAGATTAATTTAATTAGTTATTAAAATTGGCATCCAAGCACATCTGGAGCACAGTGGTGTTTTAAATACTGACTAATCATTTAGGGTGAGTTTCAACTTAATGTTTTAGTGCAGTTTAAATAAAATATCAGCATTCAATCATTGCAGGAATGGGAGTATGGATGCATTAAGGTTCTTGTCCCCAGCACTCYATCATCTAACTGCTTGTTAAAATGTGCCCTAAATTTTGACTGTCATCAATAAAATTATTCTGAGCATTATTTTTGGCTTCCAACCCCACTCCAGCCATGTGTCAAGAYGACAGTAAATCTAACTGCACGGCTCCTATTACTGCATCAAAAATACTGCAGCTACATGGCAAAACACCGACTTAATATAAATTTGTGCTGCTGGTTTAAATGTATTTAAAAAATTGACAGCAAGCTTGATGCTGGWTCAGGTAGTGTCTGTCCGTATGACCTGAAGCTGGGTCACATATTTGTGGAACAAAAGTGTCATAAACATCAAGGTGACGTGTTTCTGTCCGGACCTGATCTAGACCACACCTGTGGTGCAGGGCGACGCGGTGGCACACGTTATCTGTTACTGACAGCCAAGGAGCTGTGGCTTGACTTGGTTGAACTGGAGTGTCCACTTAGGCCAGCCCTTCTGCGCCAGTTTAAAGTCTTGCTGCTGTTATTTAGTAGTTAAACTGAGGCCGTGGTTCCGTGTTGCCATCCCTCCGCAGCAGGTTCGTTTGAACGGGTCGTGTGCCCGAGTTTCCCACAGGTCCCACCCCTCTCCCCTTTAGCTGTTGCAACTCGCTGTTTGGGCATTTGTGCTCTCAGTAAGCTGCAGACCTGAAAAGAGCTCGCCCACCAGAAAACTTAAGCTCCCCTAAAAATACTTTGTCTGCTTTCTAACGTGGCTCGAGTTCGACGTCCCGTTTCGGGGTGCGAGCACCCCAGCATTGGGCTCGGCACAACCCAGGGGTACGGCAGCTTCTGCTGGCGAGGAGCAGGTGGCCGAGGATGGGGTGAGCGGGGAACCATGTAAARGTGCTGCGCTGCCAAGGGGAGGGTAACCCGCCCTGGCGCCCGGGTGCCTATCGCCTGAAGTTGTGTGTTGGAGTGGGTGAAACCCCACCGGGTGTCGAAGCAGCACCTGCTGTAGGTGACGGTTGTYGGGCGCACAGCCCGGGTTCCCCTGGACTGCCGGCAGCGGCTATTGGGGGAAGGCTTTTGGGGGACAGGGGGGCCCCTCCGCGCAACCGCCCCGGGGTGGACGGGGGTCCCTCACAGCCCCTACCAACGGCTGCCCGCGCGCCGCCGGGCAGACCCGGTCCCGGCGGCGGGCGGCGGCACCGGCCTGTGGCGGGACGGGGCGAGGAACGGCTTCGCTGGCTGCCCCGGCTGGCAGCTAAACCCGTGCCGGCGGGGAAGGGGAAGGGAGATCCAGCAACGGGAGAAGGGGAGCAGAGAGCAGCAGGGTGGGAGTCCGCGGGGAAGATGGCGGGGGGGAGCGGGGGGGGAGACGGGACTGGAAGAAACTTCCCCCTCCTCAGCCACTGGGACCTGTCCCTCGCCAAGCTGAGGGGGGTCCCTTCCCCCGCCCCAAGGCAGCCCCCAGCAGGCACTCCCGGGGCGGGGAGGGAAGGCCGTGCTACCCCGCCACGGACAAGCCCCGCCAGCCGCGCCAACCCTGAGGCGATGGCGGGGGGGGGGGAGAGAAGGG